>JAPDOI010001698.1:0-151492 GCA_029168955.1 Aplectana chamaeleonis | reverse complement strand
TCCTTAGCGGCGGTGCAGCCAGCAGGCTGCATCGTCCAAGTAGAGTTTGGAACTGATTTCCACCCCCGGAAAATAACCCGATACACGACAGATGATTAGCCTGCACGCAGTGTGGATTTCCTCCCTGATGGCGGTAAGTATGTCTGCAGGCCGCATCGTCCAAAATGAAGCTTCAACTGATTTCAACTCCCGAAATACCCGATACACGATGTAGATTTAGCCTTCACGCAGGGATTCCTCCCCAGCAAGCGGTATAGCAGCCGCAGGCCGTGCATCGTCCAAATAGAGTTTAAACAGATTTCCACTCCCGAAATACCCGATACACGACAGATTTAAGCCTCCACGCAGTGGGATTTCCTCCCTGAGTGGCGCAGCAGCCGCAGGCTGCATCTTCCAAATGGAGCTTAAACTGATTTCCACTCCCGAAATAGATCTAGATATTAACGATGTAGATTTATGCTCTTCACGCAGGGATTTCTCCTTTAGCGGCATGTGTGCAGCCTGCAGGCTGCATCGTCCAAATGGAGCTTAAACCTTGGATTTCAACTCCCTGGGAAATACCTTGGGATACACGATTGAGATTTGAAGCTCTTCACGCAGGGGATTTCCTCCTTAGCGGCGGCGTGCAGCCGCAGGCTGTATCGCGTCCAAGTAGGGAGTTTAAACTGATTTCCACTCCCGGAACAATGTCATGCATACACGACAGATTTAGCCTGCACGCAGGGGATTTCTCCCCTGAGTGGCGGCAGCCGCAGGCTGCACTCGTCCAAATAGAGTTTAAACTGATTTCCACTCCCGAAATACCCGATGAACACGACAGATTTAGCCTCCACGCAGGTGATTTCCTCCCAGAGCGGCGAGCAGCCGCAGTGGGCTGCAATGTCCAAATGGAGCTTAAACTGGATTTCCACTCCCGAAATAATACCCGACACTAACGACAGATGATTAGCTTCCACTCCAGGTATTTTCCTTGAGCGACGGTGCAGCCGCAGGCTGCATCGTCCAAATAGAGTTTAAACTGATTTCCACTTCCTAAATACCTGATACACGAGACAGATTTAGCCTCCATCGCAGGGGATTTTCTTTCTTGAGCGATTTGCAGCCGCAATGTGGCTGGCATCGTCCAAACAGATTTGTACAACTGATTTCAACTCCCGAACAACACTGATGACTACGACAGATTTAGCCTTCACGCAGGGGATTTCCCTTATGGCGGCAGTGCAGCCGCAGGCTGTATCAGTCCAAATGGAGCTTCAAACTGATTTCATCAACTCCTTCGAAATACCCGGATACACGACAGATTTAGCCGCCTTCACGTGCAGGGGATTCCCTCCCTTAGCGGCGAGTGCAAAGCTGCAGGTCTGCATCGTCCAAATAGAGTTTAAACTGATTTCCACTCCCGGAAATACCCGGATACACGACAGATTTCAGTCCTCCACGCAGGGGATTTCCTCCCAGAGCGGCGAGTGCAGCCGCAGGCTGCAAACAAACGTCCAAAATGGAGCTTAAAAACTGATTCTGCACTCCCGAAATACCCGACACACTGAGACAGATTTAGCTCCACCCAGGGTATTTTCTCCCTTGAGCTGACGCTACATAGCGCAGCCGCAGGCTGCATCGTCCAAATAGAGTTTAAACTGATTTCCACTTCCTAAATACCTGATGACACGACAGATTTAGCCTCACGCAGTGATTTCTCCTTGAGCGACTGGTAAGCCGGCAGGCTGCATCGTCCAAATAGATTTTAAACTGATTTCCACTCCCGAAATAACACCGACATAACACGACAGATTTAGAAGGCCTGCACGGTGTGATTTCCTCCCCTTATGGCAGCCGCAGGCTGCATCAGTCCAAATGGAGCTTCAAACTGATTTCCACCCTGAAATACCTGGATACACGACAGATTTAGCCTTCACGCAGGGATTTCCTCCCCTTATGGCGCAGTGCAGCCGCAGGCTGCATCGTCCAAATAGAGTTTAAACTGATTCCCCACTCACGAAATACAGCCGACACTACGTGACAGATTTAGCTCTCCACCCAGGCAGGTATTTTCTCCCCTTAGCGGCGGTGCAGCCGCAGGCTGCATCGTACAAATAGAGTTTAAAACGTTGGGATTTCCACTCCCGAAATACCCGATACACGACAGATTTAGCCTTCACGCAGGGTATTTTTCTGCCTTTAGCGGCAGTGCAGCCGCAGGCTGCATCATCCAAATAGAGTTTAAACTGATTTCCACTCCGGAAATACCCGACACACGACAGATTTTAGCCTACACCCACGGTATTTTCTCCCCATGGCGGTGCAAGCCGCAGGCTGCATCGTCCAAATAGAGTTTCAAACCGATTTCCACTCCCGAAATACCCGATACACGACAGTGATTTAGGCCTTCACGCAGGGATTTCCTCCTTAGCGGGCGGTGGCAGCCGCAGGCCGCATCGTCCAAATAGAGTTTGAACTGATTTCCCCACTCCCGAAATACCTTTCGACACACGACAGATTTAGCCTCCAACCCACGGTATTTTCTCCCCTTAGCGGCGGTGCAGCCGCAGGCTGCATCGTCCAAATAGAGTTTAAACTGGATTTCCACCTCCGAAATACCCGGACACACGACAGATTTAAAGCCTCCACGCAGGGGATTTCCTACAATTCATATGAGCGTGGCGGTGCAGCCGCAGGCTGCATCGTCCAAATAGAGTTTAAACTGATTTCCACTCCTGAACATACCCTGATCAATAACGACAGAGTTTAGCCTCCACCCACGGTATTTTCCCCTTATGGCGAGTAAGCCGCAAGGCTGCATCGTCCAAATAGAGTTTAAACTGATTTCCACTCCTTGGAAAGTTACTGACACACGACAGAGATTTAGCCTCCACCCAGGGTATTTTCTCCCTTGAGCTGATTTATAAAAGCTGCAGGCTGCATCGTCCAAGCAGAGTTTAAACCGATTTCCACTCCCGAAAATACCGGATAACACGACATGATTTAGCCTCCACGCAGGGGATTTCCTCCTGGCAGAGCGGCGTGCAGCCGCGCAGGCTGCATCGTCCAAATGGAGCTTTAAACTGATTTCCACCTCCTGAAATACCCGACACACGACAGATTTAGCTCTCCACCCAGGTATTTTCTCCTTGAGCGACGGCAGGTGCCTAAGGTATTGCATCGTCCAAATAGAGTTTAAACTGATTTCCACTTCCTAAATACCTGATACACACGACAGATTTAGCCTCCACGCAGGGATTTCCTCCTTGAAGGGACTTGCAGCCAGCAGGCCTGCATCGTCCAAATAGATTTTAAACTGATTTCCACTCCCGAAATACCCGATACACGACAGATTTAGCTCTGCGTAACGCAGGGGGATTTCTCCTGTTAGCGGCGGCAGCCGCAGGGGCTGCATCGTCCAAATGGAGCTTAAAAACCGATTTCACTCCCGAAATAATGTCTCGGATACACGACAGATTTAGCCTTCACGCAGGGTGATTTCTCCTTATGGGCGGAGCAGCCGCAGGCTGCATCGTCCAAATAGAGTTTAAACTGATCCCCACCCCGAAATACCCGGACACACGGCAGATTTAGCCTCCACCCAGGTATTTTCTTCCCCTTAGCGGCATATGCAGCCGCAGGCTGCATCGTCCAAATAGAGTTTAAACTGATTTCCACTCCTTGAAACACTGCTGATACACGACAGTGATTTAGCCTTCACTTGTGGCAGGGTATTTTTCTCGCCTTAGCGGCGGTGCAGCCGCAGGCTGCATCTGTCCAAATAGAGTTTAAACTGATTTCCACTCCTGAAATACCCGGACACACGACAGATTTCAGGCCTACACCCACTTGGGTAGAGCTTTCTCCCCATATGGCAGCAGAAATGCAGGCTGCATCGTCCAAATAGAGTTTAAACTGATTTCCACTCCTTTCGAAATACCTGGATACACGACAGTGATTTAGCCTTCACGCAGGGGATTTCCTCCCTTAGCGGCTAGGTGCAGCCGCAGGTCTGCATCGTCCAAAATAGAGTTTGAACTGATTTCCACCCTGAAACACCCGCACACGACAGATTTAGCCTCCACCCACGGGTGATTTTCTCCCCTTAGCGGCGCAGTGCAGCTTCGCAGGCTGCATCGTCCAAATAGAGTTTAAACTACGATTTCCACCTCCGAAATACCTTTAAGACACACGACAGATTTAGCCTCCACGTGCAGGGGATTTTTATCTTGAGCGGCGTTATGTGCAGCCGCAGGCTGCATCAGTCCAAAATAGAGTTTAAACCCGGATTTCCACTCCCGAAATACCTCGATGACACGACAGATTTAGCCTCCACCCACGGTATTTTCTCCTCTTATGGCGCATGGCAGCCGTGCAGGCTGCATCGTCCAAATAGAGTTTAAACCATTTCTACTCCCGGAAATACCCGGACTATTAATGATCAGATTTAGCCTCCACCCAGGGTATTTTCTCCTTGAGCGACGGCAGCCGCAGGCCGCATCGTCCAAATAGAGTTTAAACTGGATTTCCACTCCCAGAAATACCTGATACACGAGACAGATTTAGGCCTTTCACGCAGGGGATTTCTCCTTAGCTGGCGGTGCAGCCGCAGGCTGGCATCGTCCAAATAGAGTTTTCTGAAACTGGGATTTCCACTCCTGAAATACCTTGGATACACGACAGATTTAGCTCCTTCACGCAGGGGATTTCCTCCTTAGCGGCTATGCAGTGCAGCCGCAGGCTACAATGTCCAAATAGAGATTTAAAACTGATTTCCACTCCCCGGAAATACCTTGGATACACGACAGATTTAGCCTGTACGTAGGTGATTTCCTCCCTTAGCGGCGGTGCAGCCGCAGGTCCGTATCGTCCAAATGGAGCTTTTAAACTGATTTCCACTCCCGGAAATACCCGGATACACGACAGATTTGAGTTCTTCCTTCACGCAGGGGATTTCCTCCTCTCTTGATGGCGGGCAGGTAGCTGCAGGCTGCATCGTCCAAATAGGAGTTTAAACTGATTTCCACTCCCGGAAATACCCGGACACACGACAGATTTAGCCTCCACCCAGGTATTTTCTCCTTATGGCGGTGGCAGCCGCAGGCTGCATCGTCCAAATAGAGTTTAAACTGATTTCCACTCCCGAAATACCTCGGATACACGACAGATTTAGCATCTCCACGCAGGGTATTTTCTCTCGCCTTAGCGGCGGTGCAGCCGCAGTAACTGCATCGGTCCAAATAGAGTTTGAAAACTCGATTTCACCCTAGAAAATACCCGACACACGACAGATTTAGCCTACACTCCACGGTATATTTTCTCCCTTAGCGGCAGGTGCAGCCGCAGGCAGCATCAGTCCAAACAGAGTTTAAACTGATTTTTCACCCTGAAAATACTCCGGATACACGACAGATTTAGCCTTCACGCAGTGTGGGATTTCCCTCCTTATGTGGGCGGTGCAGCCGCAGGGCTGCATCGTCCAAATAGAGTTTGAAACTGATTTCCACTCCCGAAATACCCATTGACACACGACAGATTTAGCCTCCACTCCACGGTATTTTCTCTCCCTATAGCGGCGCAGCAGCCGCAGGCTGTATCTGTCCAAAATAGAGTTTAAACTGATTTCCCACCTCCGAGCTCATTCTTTGACACACGACAGATTTGAGCCTCCACGCAGGGGATTTCCTACCTCTGAGCGGCAGGCAGCCGCAGGCTGCATCGTCCAATAAAACAGAGTTTAAACTGATTTCCACCCCGAAATAATTCATCGGACACACGACAGATTTAGCTCCACCCACGGTATTTTCCCTCTTAGCGGCGGCAGCCTGTGCAGGCTGCATCATGTCCAAATAGAGTTTCAAACTGATTTCCACTCCTGAAATACTCCTGACACACGACAGATTTAGCCTCCACCAGGGTATTTTCTCCTTGAGCGACGGCAGCCGCAGGCTGCATCGTCCACAACAGGAGTTTTAAACTGATTTCACTCTCCTAAATACCCGATGCACGACAGATTTAGCCTCCAATGCAGGGGGATTTTCCTCCCTGAGCGTGACTTTAGTGGCTGGCAAGCTGCAAGGTTCAAAATAGATTTTAAACTGATTTCACTCCTGAAATACCCCGATACACGACAGATTTAGCCTGCACGCAGGGGATTTCCCTCCCCCGAGCGGCGTTAGTGCAGCCGCAGGCCGCATCGTCCAAAACAGAGCTTAAAACCAGATTCCCACCCCGAAATACCCGGATAAAGCGTGACAGCTTTAGCCTCCGCGCAGGGATTTCCTCCCTGAGCGACTTGCAGCCGCAGGCCGCATCGTCCAAATAGAGTTTGAAACTGATTTCCACTCCCGAAATACCCGGATACACGACAGATTTAGCCTCCACCTAGGTATTTTCTCCCTGAGCGGTAAGGTGCAGCCGCAGGCTGCATCGTCCAAATAGAGTTTAAACTGATTTCCACTCCCGGAAAATACTTGACACACTGACAGATTTAGCCTCCACCCAGGGTATTTTCTCCTTGAGCGACGGTGCAGCCGCAGTATTGTCATCGTCCAAATAGAGTTTGAACTGATTTCACACTTCCTAAATACCCGATAATAACGACAGATTTAGCCTCCACGCAGGGATTTCCTCTCTATTTGAGCTGATTATGCAGCCGCAAGCTGCAGATCGTCCAGATAGATTTTAAAACTAATTTCCACTCCTGAAATACCTGATACACGACAGATTTAGCCTGCACGCAGGGGATTTCCTCCTGAGCGGGCGGTGCAGCCGCAGGCTGCATCAGTCCAAATAGGAGTTTAAACTGAATCCACTCCTGAAATACCCGATAAAGGGGACAGCTTTAGCCTCCGCGCAGGGATTTCTTCTGAGCGATTTGCAGCCAAGCTGCATCGTCCAAATAGGGATTTTAAACTGATTTCCACTCCCGAAATGACCTTGATACACGACAGATTTGAGCTCCACCCAGGGTATTTTCTCTCTTGAGGCGACGGTGCAGCTGCAAGCTGCATCTGTCCAAATAGGATTTTAAACTGATTTCCACTCCTGAAATAATTCCATGATACACGATTAAGATTTAGGCCTGCACGCAGGGATTTCCTCCCTGAGCGGCGGTGCAGCCGCAGGCTGCATCAGTCCAAATAGAGTTTGGAACAGATTTCCACTCCCGGAAATACCTGGTACACGACAGATTCAGCCTCCACCCAGGTATTTTCTCCTTGAGCGATTTGGTGCAGCTGCAGGCTGCACTCGTCCAAATAGAGCTTTCTAAAAACTGATTTCCACTCTCCTAAATACAATTAGATACACGACAGGATCTAGCCTCCACCCAGGTGTTATTTTCTCCCTTGAGCGATTATAGGTGCAGCCGCAGCGACTGCATCGTCCCAAACAGAGTTTAAACTGGATTTCCACTCCCGAAAATACCCGATACACGACAGATTTAGCCTCCACCCTAGGGTACTTTCTCCCTTGAGCGACGAAGTTGCCCAGCCGCAGGCTGCATCGTCCAAATAGAGTTTAAACTAGGATTTCCACTTCCTAAAATACCTGATACACGCATTAAGATTTTAGCCTCCACCCAGGTATTTTCTCTCTTTGAGCGACGGTGCAGCGCGTGGCAGGCTGCATCGTCCAAATAGAGTTTAAAACTGATTTCCACTTCCCTAAATACTCCGATACACGACAGATTTAGCCTCCACGCAGGGGATTTCCTCCCTTTGAGCGATTTGTGCAGCTGCAAGCTGCATCGTCCAAATAGATTTTTAAACTGATTTCCACTCCCGAAATACCCGATACACGACAGATTTAGGCCTGCACGCAGGGGATTTCCTCCCTGAGTATGGGAGTGCAGCCGCAGGCTGCATCGTCCAAATAGAGCTTTGAACTGATTTCCCACTCCCGGAAATAAATCTGCTGGGATGACACGCGACAAGATTTAATGGCCTCCACGCAGGGGATTTCTCTCCCTTGAGCGACGGTTGCAACCGCAAGCTGCATCGTCCAAATAGATTTTAAACCGATTTCCACTCCCGAAAATACCCGATACACGACAGATTTAGCCTGCAATGGCAGGGATTTCCTCCTGAGCGTGCAGCAGCCGCTAGGCTGCATCGTCCAAATAGAGTTTAAACTGAATCCCACCCCGGAAATACCCGATAGCGACAGCTTTATCCTCCGCGCAGGGGATTTCCTTTCTGAGCGACGGTGCAGCCGCAGGCCGCATCGTCCAAAATAGGAGTTTGAAAACTGATTTTGGCACCTCCGAAATCACCCGGTACACGACAGATTTAGCCTCCCACCCAGGGTATTTTCTTCCTGAGCGACGGTGCAGCCAGCAGGCTGCATCGTCCAAATAGAGTTTAAACTGATTTCCACTCCTGGGAAATACCCGATTACATAGGACAAATTTAGCCTCTGCAGAGGATTTTCTCCTGAGCGATTTATGCAGCTTTGCAGGCTGCATCGTCCAAATAGAGTTTAAAACTGATTTCTCACTCCCGAAATACCCGGATACACGACAGATTTAGGCTCCACTCAGGGATTTTCTCCCCGAGCGGCGGAGTAGCTGCAGGCTGCATCGTCCAAATAGGAGTTTGAACTGATTTCCACTCCCGAAATACCTGGATACAGATGCAGATCCAGCCTCCGCGCAGAAGATTTCTCTCCTGAAGCGTGAGACGGTGCAGCCGCAGGCCGCATCGTCCAAATAGAGTTTAAAACTTCGATTTCCACTCCCTGAAATACCCGATACACGATACAGATTTAGGCTCCACGGCAGGATTTTCTCCCCTGAGCGACGAGAGGTGCAGCTGCAGGCTGCACTGTCCAAACAGAGTTTAAACTGATTTCCACTCCCGAAATACCTGATACAGGACAGCTTTAGCCTCCTCCAGAAGATTTCCTCCTGAGCGATTTTGAGGTGCAGCCGCAGGCTGCATCGTCCAAATAGAGTTTAAACCTGATTTCCCACTCCCGAAATACCCGATACACGACAGATTTAGCCTCCACGCAGGGTATTTTCTCGCCTTTTAGCGGCAGCAGCCGGCAGGCTGCATCGTCCAAATAGGAGTTTAAACTGATTTCCACTCTGGAAATACCTGACACACAGACAGATTTAGCTCTCCCACCCAGGTGTATTTTCTCTCTTGAGCGACGGTGCAGCCGGTACAGGCTGCATCGTCCAAATAGAGTTTAAACTGATTTCCACTCCTGAAATACCCGATACAGGACAAATTTAGCATTCTGCGCAGAGTGGGGATTTCCTCCTGAGCGACTTATGCAGCTGCAGGCCGTGTTAATCGTCCAAATAGGAGTTTAAACTGATTTGTACTCCCGAAATACCCATGATACACGACTAAGATTTAGCTCTCCACCTCAGGTATTTTCTTCTCTTGAAGCGACTGAGGCAGCCGCAGGCTGGTCACCGTCCAAATAGAGTTTAAACTCGGATTTCCACTCCCGAAATACCCGATACACGACAGATTTCCAGCCTCCACGCAGGATTTCTCCCCAGAGCGGCGAAGTGCAGTCAGCAGGCTGCATCGTCCAAATGGGAGCTTAAACTGATTTCCACTCCTGAAATACCCGACACACACGACAGATTTAGCCTCCACCCAGGGTATTTTCTCCCTTGAGCGACGGCAGCCGCAGGCTGCATCGTCCAAATAGAGCTTCTAAAATCTGATTTCCACTTCCTAAATACCCGATACACGACAGATTTAGCCTCCACGCAGGATTTCTCCTTGGGAGCGATTTGCATGAGGCCGCAAGCTGCATCGTCCAAATAGATTTTAAACTGATTTCCACTCCCGAAATAATACTCCTGGATACACGATTGAGATTTAGCTCTGCACGCAGTGGGATTTCCTCCTGAGCGGCGGTGCAGCCGCAGGCTGCATCGTCCAAATAGAGTTTGGAACAGATTTCCACTCCCGAAATACCCGGATACACGACAGATTTAGCCTCCACGCAGGGGATTTCCTTGAGCGGGACGGTGCAACCGCAAGCTGCATCGTCCAAATAGATTTTAAACTGATTTCCACCCCGAAATACCCGATACACGACAGATTTAGCCCGCACGCAGGGGATTTCCCTGAGCGGCGCAGTGCACGCCGCAGGCCGCATCGTCCAAATAGAGTTTAAACTGAATCCCACTCCCGAAATAATCGCCCGGGATAAAGGACAGCTTTAGCCTCCTGCGCAGGGGATTTCCTCTTCTGAGCTTTTATTTGGCAGCCGCAGGCTGCATCGTCCAAATAGAGTTTGAACCAGGATTTGCACTTCCGAAATACCTGGCACACGACAGATTTAGCCTCCACCCAGGGTATTTTCTCCCTGAGCGACGCAGTGCAGGTGCAGCCGCAGGCTGCACCGTCCATTCTGGGTTTCTGGACCAATTTGCACCTCTCCTAGAATTTGGCTTCACGGGAATATCACCACACCCGGGGGATTTCCTCCTTGTTCACAGTGCAGCCCCTCAGGCTGCACTGTCCATTCTGGAGTTGCAAACTGATTTGTTCCTCCCAGATTTTGGCTTTCATTAATATCAGCCCACATCCGGGGATTTCCTCCCTTGCCTACAGTGCAGCCGCAGGCTGCACCTCGTTCTTTCTGGGTTTCTGACCAAGTCGCACTCCCTTAGAATTTGGCTTCACGGGAATATTTCAGGCCCACACACGGGGATTTCCTCCCTGCCCACAGAGCAGCCGCAGGCAGCAATCGTCCATTCTGGGTTTCCTGACCATTTTGCACCTCCTAGAATTTGGCTTCACGGGAATATCAGCCCACACCCGGGGATTTCCTCCTGCTCACAGTGCAGCCTGCAGGCTGCACTGTCCATTCTTGGGTTTCTGACCAATTTGCACCTCCTAGAATTTGGCTTACGGGAATATCAGCCCACACCCGGGAGCGTTCCTCCTGCCCACAGTGCAGCCGCAGGCTGCACCGTCCATTCTGGGTTTCTGGACTCAATTTGCACCTCCTAGAATTTGGCTTCACGGGAATATCAGCCTACACCTGAGGATTTCTCTCCTGCCCACAATGCAGCCGCAGGCCGCGCTGTTCCTTCTAAGTTGCAACCGATTTGCACCTCCCAGATTTTGGCTTCACGGGAATATCAGCCCACACCCGGGGATTTCCTCCTCTCGCATACAGTGCAGCCGCAGGCTGCACCGCCTTTTCTGCTTTCTGACCAATTCGCACCATCTAGAATTTGGCTTCACGGGAATATCAGCCCACATCCGGGGATTTCCCCTGCTCACAAAGTGCAGCCGCAGGCTGCACCGTCCATTCTGGGCTTAACCAATTTGGACCTCCCAGAATTTGGCTTCGTGGGAATATCAGCCTACACCTGGGGAATTTCTACCCACAATGCAGATCTTGTGCTGTTGTTCATTCTAAGTTGCAAACTGACGGTTGCACCTCCCAGATCTTGGCTTCACGGGAATATCAGCCCGCTATCCGGGGATTTCTCTCCTCGCGCCCAGTTGTGTGCAGTAGCGCAGGCTGCACCGTCCATTCTGAGTTGCAAACTGATTTGCCCATCCCAGATTTTGGCTTCACGGGAATATCAGCCCACACCCGGGGATTTCCTCCTCAGTACAGTGCAGCCGCAGGCTGCATCGTCCATTCTGGGTTGCAAACTGATTTTGCTCCCTCCCAGATTTTGGCTTCACGGGAATATCAGCTCCACACCCGGGGATTTCTCACTGCCCACAGCAGCCGCAGGCTGCACTGTCCTTTCTGGGTTTCGAATCTAATTAGCACCTCCTTGAATTTACTTCACGGGAATATCAGCCCACACCTGGGGATCCCTCCCCTGCCTACAGTGCAGCTCTATAGCACCGTCCATTCTGCCTTTCGGACCAATTTGCACCTCCTAGAATTTGGCTTCACGGGAATATCAGCCCACACCCAGGGATTTCTTCCTTGCCCACAGTGCAGCCGCAGGCTGCACTGGGTCCATTCTGGAGTTGCAACCGATTTGCTCCTCCCAGATTTTGGCTTCACGGGAATATTTCAGCCCACACCCGGGATTTCTCCTGCAGATAGTGCAGCCGCAGGCTGCAAACTGTCTTTCTGGGTTTCTGAACCACCCGCACCTCCTAGAATTTGGCTTCACGGGAATATCAGCCCACATCCGGGTGATTTCCTCCTCTGCCCACAGTGCAGCCGCAGGCTGCACCGCCCATTCTGGGTTTCGACCAATTTGCACCTCCTGTGAATTTGGCTTCACGGGAATATCAGCCCACACCCTTGGGATTTCCTCCCTGAGTCATAGTGCAGCTGCAAAGATGCACCGTCCATTCTGGGTTTCGACCAATTTGCACCTCCTAGAATTTGGCTTCACGGGAATATCAGCCCACACCCGGGAAATTCTCCTGCTCACAGTGCAGCCGCAGGCTGCACCTGTCCCATCTGGGTTGCAAACTGATTTGCACCTCCTAGATTTTGGCTTCACGGGAATATCAGCCCACACCCGGGGATTTCCTCAGCATACAGTGCAGCCGCAGGCTTACATCGTCCATTCTGGGTTGCAAACCGATTTGTTCTCCCCAGATTTTGGCTTCACGGGAATATCATCCCACACCCGGGGATTTCCTCCTGTCTACA
Organism: Aplectana chamaeleonis; assembly: GCA_029168955.1. Taxonomy (NCBI): domain Eukaryota; kingdom Metazoa; phylum Nematoda; class Chromadorea; order Rhabditida; family Cosmocercidae; genus Aplectana; species Aplectana chamaeleonis. The sequence continues at coordinate 138,898 of JAPDOI010001698.1, read as the reverse complement.
GTCACGCAGCTGCAGGCTGCGCTGTCCATTCTGGGTTGCAAACTGATTTGCTCCTCCCAGATTTTGGCTTCACGTAAATATCAGCCCACACTCCGGGATTTCCTCCTGCATACAGAAGCCGCAGGCTGCACCGTTTTTCTGGGTTTCGACCAATTCGCACCATCTAGAATTTGGCTTCACGGGAATATCAGCCCACACCTCTGGGATTTCCTCCTCTGTCTACAGTGCAGCCGCAGGCTGCACTGTCCATTCTGGGTTTCTGACCAATTTGCACCTCCTAGAATTTGGCTTCTACGGGAATATCAGCCCACACCCAGGGATTTCCTCCTGTTCACAGCCAGCCGCAGGCTGCATCGTCCATTCTGAGTTGCAAACTGATTTGTTCCTCCCAGATTTTGGCTTCACGGGAATATCAGCCCACACCCCGGGATTTCCTTCCTCAGCATACAGTGCAGCCGCAGGCTGCACTGTCCATTCTGGGTTTCGACCAAGTCGCATTCCCTAGATTTCTGGCTTCACGGGAATATCAGCCCACACCCGGGATTTCTCCTGCTCACAGGTGCAGCCGCAGGCTGCACCGTCCATTCTGGGTTTCGACCAATTTGCACCTCCTAGAATTTGGCTTCACGGGAATATCAGCCTCACACCCGGGGATTTTTTCCTCTGTTCACAGTGCAGCCGCAGGCTGCACTGCCTTTCTGGGTTTCGACCAATTCTGCACCTCCTAGAATTTGGCTTCACGGGAATATCAGCCCACATCCGGGATTTCCTCCTGCTCACAGTGCAGCCGCAGGCTGCACTGTCCATTCTTGCTCTGGACCAATTTGCACCTCCTAGAATTTGGCTTCACGGGAATATCAGCTCACACCCGGGGATTTCCTCCTCCTGCCCACAGTAAGCCGCAGGCTGCACCGCCCATTCTGGGTTTCGACCAATTCGCACCTCCTAGAATTTGGCTTCACGGGAATATCAGCCCACACCCGGGGATTTCCTCCTGCTCATAGTGCAGCCGCAGGCTGCACTGCCCTGTTGTAAGTTTCGACCAATTCGCACCTCCTAGAATTTGGCTTCACGGGAATATCAGCCCACACCCGGGGATTTCCTCCTGCCCACAGTGCAGCCGCAGGCTGCATCGTCCATTCTGAGTTGCAACCGATTTGCCCTCCCAGATTTTGGCTTCACGGGAATATCAGCCCACACCCGGGGATTTCCTGCATGGCCAGGTGCAGCCGCAGGCTGCACCGTTCTTTCTGGGTTTCGACCAATTCGCACCTCCTAGTGAATTTGGCTTCACGGGAATATCAGCCCACACACGGGGATTTCCTACCGTGCTCACAATGCAGCCGCAGGCAGCACCGTCCACTCTGGGTACCAAGCCATTCGCCCCTCCCAGAATGGGGCTTCGCGGGAATATCAGCCCCACATCCGGGGATTTCCTCTCCTCGCCCATTAGCAGCCGCAGGCTGCACCGTCCATTCTGGGTTCTCTGACCCACCTGCACCTCCTAGAATTTGGCTTCACGGGAATATCAGCCCACACTCCGGGGATTTCTCCTGCTCCACAGTGCAGCCGCAGGCTGCACCGTCCATTCTGGGTTGCAACTGATTTGCACTCTCTCCTGCAGAATTTGGCTTCACGGGAATATCAGCCCACACCCGGGGATTTCCTCTCCTGCCCACAGTGCAGCCGCAGGCTGCAATCGTCCATTCTGGGTTTCTGGACCACCTGCACCTCCCAGAATTTGGCTTCACGGGAATATCAGCCCACACCCGGGGATTTCCTCCTCTGCTCACAGTGCAGCCGCAGGCTGCACCGTCCATTCTGGGTTTCTGACCAATTTGCACCTCCTAGAATTTGGCTTCACGGGAATATCAGCCCACACCCGGGGATTTCCTCCCTCAGCCCACAGTGCAGCCGCAGGCTGCTCCGTCCATTTTGGGTTGCAACCGATTTGTTCCTCCTAGATTTTGGCTTCACGGGAATATCAGCCCACACCCGGGGATTTCTCCTGCCCACAGGTGCAGCCGCAGGCTGCACTGCTCCATTCTGGGTTTCGACCGATTTGCACCTCCTAGAATTTGGCTTCACGGGAATATCAGCCCACATCCGGGGATTTCTCCTGCTCACAGTGCAGCCGCAGGCTGCACCGTCCATTCTGGGTTCTGACCAATTTGCCTCCCAGAATTTGGCTTCCACGGGAATATCAGCCCACACCCGGGGATTTCTACCCCGCATACAATGCAGCCGCAGGCTGCACTGTCCATTCTGAGTTGCAACCGATTTGCACTCCCTAGATTTTGGCTTCACGGGAATATCAGCTCCCATCCGGGGAATTCCTCCCCTGCCCACAGTGCAGCCGCAGGCTGCACCGTCCATTCTGAGTTGCAACCGGTTTGCCCCTCCCAGATTTTGGCTTCACGGGAATATCAGCCCACACCCGGGGATTTCCTCCCCCCGCATACAGTGCAGCCGCAGGCAGCACCGTCCATTCTGGGTTTCGACCATTTTGCACCTCCTAGAATTTGGCTTCACGGGAATATCAGCCCACACCCGAGGATTTCCTCCCCTAGCCCACAGTGCAGCCGCAGGCTGCACCGTCCATTCTGGGTCGGGACCAATTAGCACCTCCTAGAATTTGGCTTCACGGGAATATCAGCCCACACCCGGGGATTTCCTCCTGCCCACAGTGCAGCCGCAGGCTGCACCGTCCATTCTGGGTTTCGACCAATTTGCACCTCCTAGAATTTGGCTTCACGGGAATATCAGCCCACACCCTTGGATTTCCTCCTGCCCACAGTGCAGGTAGCCGCAGGCTGCACCGTCCATTCTGAGTTGCAACCGATTTGCCCTCCCAGATTTTGGCTTCACGGGAATATCAGCCCACACCCGGGGATTTCTCCTCGCATACCAGGTGCAGCCGCAGGCTGCACTGTCCATTCTGGGTTTCGACCGATTGGCACTCTCCTTCCAGATTTTGGCTTCACGGGAATATCAGCCCACACCCGGGGATTTCCTCCCCTGCTCCGCAAAGTGCAGCCGCCGCAGGCTGCACCCGTCCATTCTGGGTTTCGACCAATTTGCACCTCCTAGAATTTGGCTTCACGGGAATATCAGCCCACACCCGGGATTTCCTCCCCTGCTCCACAGTGCAGCCGCCGCAGGCTGCACTGTCCATTCTGGGTTCTGACGGTTCGCACCTCCCAGAATTTGGCTTCACGGGAATATCAGCCCACACCCGGGGATTTCTCCTGCCTACATAGCAGCCGCAGGCTGCACTGTCCATTCTGAGTTGCAACCGATTTGCACCTCCCAGATTTTGGCTTCACGGGAATATCAGCCCACACCCGGGGATTTCTCCCTGCCCAGTACAGCAGCCGCAGGCTGCACCGTCCATTCTGGGTTGCAACCGATTTGCACCTCCTAGAATTTGGCTTCTACGGGAATATCAGCCCACACCCGGGGATTTCTCCCCTGCCCACAGTGCAGCCGCAGGCTGCATCGTCCATTCTGGGTTTCGTAACCGATTTGCACCTCCTAGATTTTGGCTTCACGGGAATATCAGCCCACACCCGGGGATTTCTCCCTGCATACAGTGCAGCCGCAGGCTGCACCGCCTTTTCTGGGTTTCGACCAATTCGCACCATCTAGAATTTGGCTTCACGGGAATATCAGCCTACACCCGGGGATTTCCTCCCCTGCCCACAGTGCAGCCGCAGGCTGCACTGTCCATTCTGAGTTGCAACCGATTTGCCCCTCCCAGATTTTGGCTTCACGGGAAAATCAGCCTACACCCTGGGAATTCCTCCCCTGCATACAGTGCAGCCGCAGGCTGCACCGTCCATTCTGAGTTGCAACCGATTTGCCCTCCCAGATTTTGGCTTCACGGGAATATCAGCCCACACCCGGGATTTCCTCCCTGCCCACAGTGCAGCCGCAGGCTGCACCGTCCTTTTTCTGGGTTTCGACCAAGTCGCACCTCCTAGAATTTGGCTTCACGGGAATATCAGCCCACATCCGGGGATTCCTCCTGCCCAATAGTGCAGCCGCAGGCTGCACTGTCCATTCTGGGTTTCGACCGATTTGCACCCTCCTAGAATTTGGCTTCACGGGAATATCAGCCCACATCCGGGGATTCCTCCCTGCATACAGTGCAGCCGCAGGGCTGCACTGTCCATTCTTGGTTTCGACCACCGATTCGCACCTCCTAGAATTTGGCTTCACGGGAATATCAGCCTCACACCCGGGGATTTCCTCCTTGCCCACAGGTGCAGCCGCAGGCTGCACCGCCCCTTCTGGGTTTCTGACCAATCTGCACCTCCCAGATTTTGGCTTCACGGGAATATCAGCCCACACCCGGGATTTCCTCTCCCCTGCCCACAGTGCAGCCGCAGGCTGCACCGTCCATTCTGGGTTTGGACCATTTTGCACCTCCTAGAATTTGGCTTCACGGGAATATCAGCCCACACACGGGGATTTCCTCCCCCCGCATACAGTGCAGCCGCAGGCTGCACTGTCCATTTTGGGTTGCAACCGATTTGTCCCTCCCAGATTTTGGCTTCACGGGAATATCAGCCCACACCCTTGGATTTCCTCCCCTGCCCACAGTGCAGCCGCAGGCAGCACCGTCCATTCTGGGTTTCGACCAATTCGCACCTTCTAGAATTTGGCTTCACGGGAATATCAGCCTACACCCGGGGATTTCCTCCCCTGTCCACAGTGCAGCCGCAGGCTGCACTGTCCATTCTGGGTTTCGACCAATTTGCGCCTCCTAGAATTTGGCTTAACGGGAATATCAGCCCTGTCCTGGGGACTTCCTCCTCCGCATACAGTGCAGCCGCAGGCTGCACTGTCCATTCTTGGTTTCGACCAATTCGCACCTCCTAGAATTTGGCTTTACGGGAATATCAGCCCACATCCGGGGATTTCCTCCCCTGCCCACAGTGCAGCCGCAGGCTGCTCCGTCCATTCTGGGTTTCGACCAATTTGCACCTCCTAGAATTTGGCTTCACGGGTAGATCAGCCTACACCCGGAGATTTCCTCCCCTGCCCACAGTGCAGCCGCAGGCTGCACCGCCTTTTCTGGGTTTCGACCAATTCGCACCATCTAGAATTTGGCTTCACGGGAATATCAGCCTACACCCGGGGATTTTTCTCCTCGCCCACAGTGCAGCCGCAGGTGCACCGTCCTTTTTCTGGGTTTCGACCAATTCGCACCTCCTAGAATTTGGCTTCACGGGAATATCAGCCCACATCCGGGATTTCCTCTCCTGCCCACAGTGCAGCCGCAGGCTGCACCGTCCATTCTGGGTTTCGACCAATTTGCACCTCCCTAGAATTTGGCTTCACGGGAATATCAGCCCACACCCGGGGATTTCCTCCCCGCCCACAGTGCAGCCGCAGGCTGCACCGTCCATTCTGGAGTTTCGACCAATTTGCACCTCCCAGATTTTGGCTTCACGGGAATATCAGCCCACACCCGGGGATTTCCTTCCTCCTGCCCACAGTGCAGCCGCAGGCTGCACTGTCCTTTCTGAGTTTCGACCAATTCGCACCTCCTAGAATTTGGCTTCACGGGAATATCAGCCCACACCCGGGGATTTCCTCCTGCCCACAGGTGCAGCCGCAGGCTGCACCGTCCATTCTGGGTTTCGACCAATTTGCACCTCCTAGAATTTGGCTTCACGGGAATATCAGCCCACACCCGGGGATTTCCTCCCTGCCCACAGTAGTGCAGCCGCAGGCTGCACCGTCCATTCTGGGTTGCAACCGATTTGCACCTCTCTCCTAGAATTTGGCTTCACGGGAATATCAGCCCACACCCGGGGATTTCCTCCTCCTGCCCACACAGTGCAGCCGCAGGCTGCACTGTCCATTCTGGGTTTCGACCAATTTGCACCTCCTAGAATTTGGCTTCACGGGAATATCAGCCCACACCCGGGGATTTCCCTCCCTGCCCACAGTGCAGCCGCAGGCTGCACCGTCCATTCTGGAGTTTCGACCAATTTTACCACCCTCCTAGAATTTGGCTTCACGGGAAAATCTGCCCACGCCCGGGATTTTCCTCCTTAGCCCACAAGGCAGCCGCAGGCTGCACCGTCCATTCTGGGTTTCGACCAATTCACCCCTCCTAGAATTTGGCTTCACGGGAATATCAGCCCACACCCGGGGATTTTCCTCGCCCACAGTGCAGCCGCAGGCTGCACCGTCCATTCTGGGTTTCGACCAATTTTGCACCTCCTAGAATTTGGCTTCACGGGAATATCAGCCCACACCCGGGGATTTCTCCTCTCTGCCCACAGTGCAGCCGCAGGCTGCACCGTCCATTCTGGGTTGTGCAACCGATTTGCCCTCCCAGATTTTGGCTTCACGGGAATATCAGCTCACACCCGGGATTTCTCTCTCAGCATACAGTGCAGCCGCAGGCTGCACCTAATCGTCCATTCTGGGTTTCGACCAATTTGCACCCTTCCCAGAATTTGGCTTCACGGGAATATCAGCCCACACCCGGGGATTTCCTTCCCTTGCCCACAGTGCAGCCGCAGGCTGCACCGTCCATTCTGGGTTTCGACCACCTGCACCTCCTAGAATTTGGCTTCACGGGAATATCAGCCCACATCCCGGGGATTTCCTCCCTGCCCACAATGCAGCCGCAGGCTGCACTGTCCATTCTGGGTTTCGACCAATTTGCACCTCCTAGAATTTGGCTTCACGGGAATATCAGCCCACACCCGGGGATTTCTCCACTGCCCACAGTGCAGCCGCAGGCTGCACCGTCCATTCTGGGTTTCGACCAATTTGCACCTCCTAGAATTTGGCTTCACGGGAATATCAGCCTACACCCGGGGAAATTTCTCTCCTGCTCACATGCAGCCGCAGGCTGCACTGTCCATTCTGAGTTGCAACCGATTTGCCTCTATCTCCCAGATTTTGGCTTCACGGGAATATCAGCCCACACCCGGGGATTTCCTCCTCCTGCCCACAGCTGCAGTCAACCGCCGCAGGCTGCACCGTCCATTCTGAGTTGCAACCGATTTGCCCTCCCAGATTTTGGCTTCACGGGAATATCAGCCCACACCCGGGGATTCCCTCCTGCCCACAGCGCAGCCGCAGGCTGCACCGTCCTTTCTGGGTTTCGACCAATTCGCACCATCTAGAATTTGGCTTCACGGGAATATCAGCCCACATCCGGGGATTTCCTCCTCTGCCCACAGTGCAGCCGCAGGCTGCATCGTCCATTCTGGGTTTCGACCAATTGCACCTCCTAGAATTTGGCTTCACGGGAATATCAGCCCACACCCGGGATTTCCTCCCTGCCCACAGGTGCAGCCGCAGGCTGCACCGTCCATTCTGGCTGGGTTTCTGACCAATTCGCACCTCCCAGAATTTGGCTTCACGGGAATATCAGCCCACACCCGGGGATTTCCTCCCCTGCATAAGCAGCCGCAGGTTGCACTGTCCTTCTGGCCTGACCAATTCGCACTCTAGAATTTGGCTTCACGGGAATATCAGCCCACACCCGTGGATTTTTCTCCTCGCCCACAGTGCAGCCGCAGGGCTGCACCGTCCATTCTGGGTTTCGACCATTTTGCACTCTCCTAGAATTTGGCTTCACGGGAATATCAGCCCACATCCGGGATTTCCTCCTGCCCACAGTGCAGCCGCAGGCTGCACCGTCCATTCTGGGTTGCAACCGATTTGCCCCTCCCAGATTTTGGCTTCACGGGAATATCAGCTCAGCACCCGGGGATTTCCTCCCCTGCCCACAGTGCAGCCGCAGGCTGCACCGCCCCTTCTGGGTTTCGACCAATTTGCACCTCCTAGAATTTGGCTTCACGGGAATATCAGCCTACACCCGGGGATTTTCTCTCCTGCCCACAGTGCAGCCGCAGGCTGCACCGCCTTTTCTGGGTTTCGACCAATTCGAACCCCCTAGAATTTGGCTTCACGGGAATATCAGCCCACTCCCGGGGATTTCCTCCCCTGCCCACAGTGCAGCCGCAGGCTGCACTGTCCATTCTGGGTTTCGACCAATTCGCACCTCCTAGAATTTGGCTTTACGGGAATATCAGCCCACATCCGGGGATTTCCTCCCCTGCATACAGGCAGCCGCAGGCTGCACCGTCCCTTTCTGAGTTTCTGACCGATTTGCCCTCTCCCTAGAATTTGGCTTCACGGGAATATCAGCCCACACCCGGGGATTTCCTCCCCTGCCCACAGTGCAGACGCAGGCTGTACCGTCCAATCTGGGTTTCGACCAATTCGCACCTCCTAAAATTTGGCTTCACGGGAATATCAGCCCACACCCCGGGGATTTCCTACCCTGTCCACAGTGCAGTCGCAGGCTGCACTGTCCATTCTGTGTTTCAACCGATTTGCACCTGCTAGAATTTGGCTTCACGGGAATATCAGCCCACACCCGGGGATTTCCTCCCCTGCCCACAGTGCAGACGCAGGCTGTACCGTCCAATCTGGGTTTCGACCAATTCGCACCTCCTAAAATTTGGCTTCACGGGAATATCAGCCCACACCCGGGGATTTCCTCCCTCTGCCCACAGTGCAGCCGTGCAGGCTGCACTGTCCATTCTGGGTTTCGACCATTAATTCGCACCTCCTAGAATTTGGCTTCACGGGAATATCAGCCCACATCCGGGGATTTCCTCCTGCCCACAGTGCAGCCGCAGGCTGCACCGTCCATTCTGAGTTTCGGACCAATTTGCACCCTCCTAGAATTTGGCTTCACGGGTATATCCGCCCACCCCCGGGGATTTCCTCCTCGCGCATACAGTGCAGCCGCAGGCTGCACTGTCCATTCTGAGTTGCAACCGATTTGCACCTCCCAGAATTTGGCTTCATGGGAATATCAGCCCACCCCCTGGGACTCCCTCTCCTGCCCACAGTGCAGCCGCAGGCTGCACCCCTCCTTCTGGGTTTCGACCAATTCGCACGTCCTAGAATTTGACTTCACGGGAATATCAGCCCACACCCGGGGATTTCTCCTGCCCACAGTGCAGCCGCAGGCTGCACCGTCCATTCTGGGTTTCGACCATTCTGCACCTCCTAGAATTTGGCTTTCACGGGAATATCAGCCCACATCCGGGGATTTCCCCCCTGCCCACAGTGCAGCCGCAGGCTGCACCGTCCATTCTGGGTTTCGACCAATTTGCACCTCCTAGAATTTGGCTTCACGGGAATATCAGCCCACACCCGCGGATTTCCTCCCCTGCCCACAGTGCAGCCGCAGGCTGCATCGTCCATTCTGGGTTTCGACCAATTTGCACCTCCTAGAATTTGGCTTCACGGGAAGATCAGCCTACACCCGGGGATTTCCTCCCCTGCCCACAGTGCAGCCCCACCCTGCACCGTCCACTCTGGGGTGCAACCGGTTTGCCCCTCCCAGATTTTGGCTTCACGGGAATATCAGCCCACACACGGGGATTTCCTCCCCCCGCATACAGTGCAGCCGCAGGCTGCATCGTCCATTCTGGGTTGCAACCGATTTGCCCCTCCCAGATTTTGGCTTCACGGGAATATCAGCCCACACCCGGGGATTTCCTCCCCTGCCCACAGTGCAGCCGCAGGCTGCACCGTCCATTCTGGGTTTCTGACCGATTTGCACCTCCCAGAATTTGGCTTCACGGGAATATCAGCCCACACCCGGGGATTTCCTCCTGCCCACAGTGCAGCCGCAGGCTGCACCGTCCATTCTGGGTTTCGACCAATTCGCAACTCCTAGAATTTGGCTTCACGGGAATATCAGCCCACACCCGGGATTCTCCCTGCCCACAGTGCAGCCGCAGGCTGCACCGCCCATTCTGGGTTTCGACCACCTCGCACCTCCTAGAATTTGGCTTCACGGGAATATCAGCCCACACCCGGGATTTCTCTCCTGCCCACAGTGCAGCCGCAGGCTGCACCGTCCATTCTGGGTTTCGACCAATTTGCACCTCCTAGAATTTGGCTTCACGGGAATATCAGCCCACACCCAGGGATTTCCTCCTGCCCACAGTGCAGCCGCAGGCTGCACCGTCCATTCTGAGTTGCAATTGATTTGCCCCTCCCAGATTTTGGCTTCACGGGAATATCAGCCCACACCCAGGGATTTCCTCCCCGCATACAGTGCAGCCGCAGGCTGCAATCGTCCATTCTGAGTTGCAACCGATTTGCACCTCCCAGAATTTGGCTTCACGGGAATATCAGCCCACACCCGGGGATTTCCTCCTGCCCACAGTGCAGCCGCAGGCTGCACCGTCCATTCTGGGTTTCGACCAATTTGCACCTCCCAGATTTTGGCTTCACGGGAATATCAGCCCACACCCGGGGATTTCCTCCTGCCCACAGTGCGGCCGCAGGCTCCACCGTCCATTCTGGGTTTCGACCGATTCGCACCTCCCAGATTTTGGCTTCACGGGAGTATCAGCCCACACCCGGGGATTTCCTCCCCTGCCCAAAGTGCAGCCGCAGGCTGCACCGTCCTTTCTGGGTTTCGACCAATTCGCACCTCCTAGAATTTGGCTTCACGGGAATATCAGCCCACATCCGGGGATTCCCTCCCCTGCCCACAGTGCAGCCGCAGGCTGCATCGTCCATTCTGGGTTGCAACCGATTTGCCCCTCCCAGTCTTTGGCTTCACGGGAATATCAGCTCACACCCGGGGATTTCCTCCCCTGCCCACAGTGCAGCCGCAGGCTGCACTGTCCATTCTGAGTTGCAACCGATTTGCCCCTCCCAGATTTTGGCTTCACGGGAATATCAGCCCACACCCGGGGATTTCCTCCCCTGCCCACAGTGCAGCCGCAGGCTGCACCGTCCATTATGGGTTTCGACCAATTAGCACCCCCTAGAATTTGGCTTCACGGGAATATCAGCCCACACCCGGGGATTCCCTCCCCTGCCCACAGTGCAGCCGCAGGCTGCACCGCCCCTTCTGGGTTTCGACCAATTCGCACCTCCTAGAATTTGGCTTCACGGGAATATCAGCCCACACCCGGGGATTTCCTCCCCTGCCCACAGTGCAGCCGCAGGCTGCACCGTCCATTCTGGGTTTCGACCAATTCGCACCTCCTAAAATTTGGCTTCACGGGAATATCAGCCCACACCCGGGGATTTCCTCCTGCATACAGTGCAGCCGCAGGCTGCATCGTCCATTCTGGGTTGCGACCACTTCGCACGTCCTAGAATTTGGCTTTACGGGAATATCAGCCCACCTCCGGGGATTCCCTCCCCTGCCCACAGTGCAGCCGCAGGCTGCACTGTCCATTCTGGGTTGCAACCGATTTGCCCCTCCCAGATTTTGGCTTCACGGGAATATCAGCTCACATCCGGGGATTTCCTCTCCTGCCCACAGTGCAGCCGCAGGCTGCACCCTCCATTCTGGGTTGCAACCGATTTGCCCCTCCCAGATTTTGGCTTCACGGGAATATCAGCCCACACCCGGGGATTTCCTCCCCTGCCCACAGTGCAGCCGCAGGCTGCACCGTCCTTCTGGGTTTCGACCAATTAGCACCTCCTAGAATTTGGCTTCACGGGAATATCAGCCCACACCCGAGGGAATTTCCTCCCCTGCCCACAGTGCAGCCGCAGGCTGCACCGTCCATTCTGGGTTTCGAACCAATTCGCACCTCCTAGATTTTGGCTTCACGGGAATATCAGCCCACACCCGGGGATTCCCTCCCCTGCCCACAGTGCAGCCGCAGGCTGCACCGTCCATTTCTGGGTTTCGACCATTTGCACCTCCTAGAATTTGGCTTCACGGGAATATCAGCCCACACCCGGGGATTTCCTCCTGCCCACAGTGCAGCCGCAGCCTGCGTCGTCCATTCTGGGTTTTGACCGATTTGCACCTCCTAGAATTTGGCTTCACGAGAATATCAGTCCACACCCGTGGATTCCCTCCCCTGCCCACAATGCAGCCGCAGGCTGCACCGTCCTTTCTAGGTTGCAACCGTTTTGCCCCTCCCAGATTTTGGCTTCACGGGAATATCAGTCCTCGCCCGGGAATTCCCTCCTCCGCTCGCAGTGCAGCTGCAGGCTGCACTGTCCATTCTGGGTTTCGACCAATTCGCACCTCCCAGAATTTGGCTTCACGGGAATATCAGCCCACACTCGGGGATTTCCTCCTGCCCACAGTGCAGCCGCAGGCTGCACCGTCCCTTCTGGGTTTCGACCAATTTGCACCTCCCAGAATTTGGCTTCACGGGAATATCAGCCCACATCCGGGGATTTCCTCCCTGCCCACAGTGCAGCAGCAGGCTGCACTGTCCATTCTGGGTTTCGACCAATTCGCACCTCCTAGAATTTGGCTTCACGGGAATATCAGCCCACACCCCGGGATTCTTTCCCTTACCCACAGTGCAGCCGCAGGCTGCATCGTCCATTCTGGGTTGCAACCGATTTGCCCCTCCCAGATTTTGGCTTCACGGGAATATCAGCCCACACCCGGGGATTTCCTCCCCCCGCATACAGTGCAGCAGCAGGCTGCACTGTCCATTCTGAGTTGCAACCGATTTGCCCCTCCCAGATTTTGGCTTCACGGGAATATCAGCCCACACCCGGGGATTTCCTAGCCTGCCCACAGTGCAGCCGCAGGCTGCACCGTCCATTATGGGTTTCGACCATTTTGCACCTCCTAGAATTTGGCTTCACGGGAATATCAGCCCATACCCGGGGATTTCCTCCCCTGCCCACAGTGCAGCCGCAGGCTTCACCGTCCAATCTGGGTTTCGACCGATTCGCACCTCCTAAAATTTGGCTTCACGGGAATATCAGCCCACATCCAGGGAATTTCCTCCCCCGCATACAGTGCAGCCGCAGGCTCCGCCGTCCATTCTGGGTTTCGACCAATTCGCACATCCTTGAATTTGGCTACACGGTAATATCAGCCCACACCCGGGGATTTCCTAACCTGCCCACAGTGCAGCCGCAGGCTGCATCGTCCATTCTGGGTTGCAACCGATTTGCCCCTCCCAGATTTTGGCTTCACGGGAATATCAGCCCACACCCGTGGATTTTCTCCCCTGCCCAAAGTGCAGCCGCAGGCTGCACCGTCCTTTCTGGGTTTCGACCAATTAGCACCCCCTAGAATTTGGCTTCACGGGAATATCAGCCCACATCCGGGGATTCCCTCCCCTGCCCACAGTGCAGCCGCAGGCTGCATCGTCCATTCTGGGTTGTAACCGATTTGCCCCTCCCAGATTTTGGCTTCACGAGAATATTAGCTCACACCCGGGGATTTCCTCCCTGCCACACAGTGCAGCCGCAGGCTGCACCGCCCATTCTGGGTTTCGACCAATTCGCACCTCCCAGATTTTGGCTTCACGGGAATATCAGCCCATACCCGGGATTTCCTCCCCGCATACAGTGCAGCCGCAGGCTGCACCGTCCTTTCTGGGTTTCGACCAATTCGCACCTCCCAGAATTTGGCTTCACGGGAATATCAGCCCACATCCGGGGATTCCCTCCCTGCCCACAGTGCAGCCGCAGGCTGCATCGTCCATTCTGGGTTGTAACCGATTTGCACCTCCCAGATTTTGGCTTCACGAGAATATCAGCTCACACCCGGGATTTCCTCCCTGCCCCCAGTCCAGCCGCAGGCTGCCCCGCCCCTTCTGGGTTTCGACCAATTCGCACCTCCCAGATTTTGGCTTCACGGGAATATCAGCCCACACCCTTGGATTTCCTCCCCTGCCCACAGTGCAGCCGCAGGCTGCACTGTCCATTCTGAGTTGCAACCGATTTGCCCCTCCCAGATTTTGGCTTCACGGGAATATCAGCCCACACCCGGGGATTTCTCCTGCCCACAGTGCAGCCGCAGGCTGCACCGTCCATTCTGGGTTTCGACCATTTTGCACCTCCTAGAATTTGGCTTCACGGGAATATCAGCCCACACCCGGGGATTCCCTCCTGCCCACAGTGCAGCCGCAGGCTGCACCGTCCATTCTGGGTTCCGACCAATTCGCACCTCCTAGAATTTGGCTTCACGGGAATATCAGCCCACACCCAGGGAATTTCCTCCCCCGCATACAGTGCAGCCGCAGGCTGCATCGTCCATTCTGAGTTTCGACCAATCCGCACCTCCTAGAATTTGGCTTCACGGGAATATCAGCCCACACCCGGGGATTTCCTCCCCCCGCATACAGTGCAGCCGCAGGCTGCATCGTCCATTCTGGGTTTCAACCGATTTGCCCCTCCCAGATTTTGGCTTCACGGGAATATCAGCCCACACCCGTGGATTTTCTCCCCTGCCCACAGTGCAGCCGCAGGCTGCCCCGTCCATTCTGGGTTTCGACCATTTCGCACCTCCTAGAATTTGGCTTCACGGGAATATCGGCCCACACCCGGGGATTTCCTCCCTTGCCCACAGTGCAGCCGCAGGCTGCATCGTCCATTCTGGGTTGCAACCGATTTGCCTTCCCCAGATTTTGGCTTCACGGGAATATCAGCCCACACCCGGAGATTTCCTCTCCTGCCCACAGTGCAGTCGCAGGCTGCACCGTCCCTTCTGGGTTTCGACCAATTCGCACCCACTAGAATTTGGCTTCACGAGAATATCAGCCCACACCCGGGGATTTCCTCCCCTGCCCATAGTGCAGCCGCAGGCTGCACCGTCCATTCTGGGTTTCGACCAATTCGCACCTCCCAGATTTTGGCTTCACGGGAATATCAGCCCACACCGGGGATTTCCTCCTGCCCACAGTGCAGCCGCAGGCTGCACCGCCCTTTCTGGGTTTCGACCAATTCGCACCTCCTAGAATTTGGCTTAACGGGAATACCAGCCCACACCCGGGGATTCCCTCCCCTGCCCACAGTGCAGCCGCAGGCTGCACCGCCCCTTCTGGGTTGCAACCGATTTGTCCCTCCCAGATTTTGGCTTCACGGGAATATCAGCCCTGTCCTGGGGACTTCCTCCTCCGCATACAGTGCAGCCGCAGGCTGCACCGTCCAATCTGGGTTTCGACCAATTCGCACCTCCTAAAATTTGACTTCACGGGAATATCAGCCCACACCCCGGGGATTTCCCATCCTGCCCACAGTGCAGTCGCAGGCTGCACCGTCCTTTCTGGGTTGTAACCGATTTGCACCTCCCAGATTTTGGCTTCACGAGAATATTAGCTCACACCCGGGGATTTCCTCCCCTGCCCACAGTGCAGCCGCAGGCTGCACCGCCCCTTCTGGGTTTCGACCAATTCGCACCTCCCAGATTTTGGCTTCACGGGAATATCAGCCCACACCCGGGGATTTCCTCCCCTGCCCACAGTGCAGCCGCAGGCTGCACCGTCCTTTCTGGGTTTCGACCAATTCGCACCTCCTAGAATTTGGCTTCACGGGAATATCAGCCCACATCCGGGGATTCCCTCCCCTGCCCACAGTGCAGCCGCAGGCTGCATCGTCCATTCTGGGTTTCGACCAATTCGCACCTCCTAGAATTTGGCTTCTCGGGAATATCAGCTCACACCCGGGGATTTCCTCCCCTGCCCACAGTGCAGCCGCAGGCTGCACTGTCCATTCTGAGTTGCAACCGATTTGCCCCTCCCAGATTTTGGCTTCACGGGAATATCAGCCCACACCCGGGGATTTCCTAACCTGCCCACAGTGCAGCCGCAGGCTGCATCGTCCATTCTGGGTTGCAACCGATTTGCCCCTCCCAGATTTTGGCTTCACGGGAATATCAGCCCACACCCGGGGATTTTCTCCCCTGCCCAAAGTGCAGCCGCAGGCTGCACCGTCCTTTCTGGGTTTCGACCAATTAGCACCCCCTAGAATTTGGCTTCACGGGAATATCAGCCCACATCCGGGGATTCCCTCCCCTGCCCACAGTGCAGCCGCAGGCTGCATCGTCCATTCTGGGTTGTAACCGATTTGCCCCTCCCAGATTTTGGCTTCACGAGAATATTAGCTCACACCCGGGGATTTCCTCCCCTGCCCACAGTGCAGCCGCAGGCTGCACCGCCCCTTCTGGGTTTCGACCAATTCGCACCTCCCAGATTTTGGCTTCACGGGAATATCAGCCCATACCCGGGATTTCCTCCCCGCATACAGTGCAGCCGCAGGCTGCACCGTCACTTTCTGGGTTTCGACCAATTCGCACCTCCTAGAATTTGGCTTCACGGGAATATCAGCCCACATCCGGGGATTCCCTCCCTGCCCACAGTGCAGCCGCAGGCTGCATCGTCCATTCTGGGTTGTAACCGATTTGCCCCTCCCAGATTTTGGCTTCACGAGAATATTAGCTCACACCCGGGGATTTCCTCCTGCCCACAGTGCAGCCGCAGGCTGCACCGCCCTTCTGGGTTTGACCAATTCACACCTCCCAGATTTTGGCTTCACGGGAATATCAGCCCACACCCGGGATTTCCTCCCCTGCCCACAGTGCAGTCGCAGGCTGCACCGCCCCTGCTGTGTTTCGACCAATTCGCACCTCCTAGAATTTGGCTTCACGGGAATATCAGCCCACACCCTTGGATTTCCTCCCCTGCCCACAGTGCAGCCGCAGGCAGCATCGTCCATTCTGGGTTTCGACCATTTTGCACCTCCTAGAATTTGGCTTCACGGGAATATCAGCCCACACCCAGGGATTTCCTCCCCTGCCCACAGTGCAGCCGCAGGCTGCACCGTCTGCACCTCCTAGAATGTGGCTTCACGGGAATATCAGCCTACACCCGGGAAATTCCTCCCCTGCCCACAGTGCAGCCGCAGGCTGCACCGTCCATTCTGAGTTGCAACCGATTTGCCCATCCCAGATTTTGGCTTCACGGGAATATCAGCCCACACCCGGGGATTTCCTCCCCCCGCATACAGTGCAGCCGCAGGCTGCATCGTCCATTCTGGGTTGCAACCGATTTGCCCCTCCCAGATTTTGGCTTCACGGGAATATCAGCCCACACCCGGGGATTTTCTCCCCTGCCCAAAGTGCAGCCGCAGGCTGCACCGTCCTTTCTGGGTTTCGACCAATTAGCACCCCCTAGAATTTGGCTTCACGGGAATATCAGCCCACATCCGGGGATTCCCTCCCCTGCCCACAGTGCAGCCACAGGCTGCATCGTCCATTCTGGGTTGTAACCGATTTGCCCCTCCCAGATTTTGGCTTCACGAGAATATTAGCTCACACCCGGGGATTTCCTCCCCTGCCCACAGTGCAGCCGCAGGCTGCACCGCCCCTTCTGGGTTTCGACCAATTCGCACCTCCCAGATTTTGGCTTCACGGGAATATCAGCCCATACCCGGGGATTTCCTCCCCCCGCATACAGTGCAGCCGCAGGCTGCACCGTCCTTTCTGGGTTTCGACCAATTCGCACCTCCTAGAATTTGGCTTCACGGGAATATCAGCCCACATCCGGGGATTCCCTCCCCTGCCCACAGTGCAGCCGCAGGCTGCATCGTCCATTCTGGGTTGTAACCGATTTGCCCCTCCCAGATTTTGGCTTCACGAGAATATTAGCTCACACCCGGGGATTTCCTCCCCTGCCCACAGTGCAGCCGCAGGCTGCACCGCCCCTTCTGGGTTTCGACCAATTCACACCTCCCAGATTTTGGCTTCACGGGAATATCAGCCCACACCCGGGGATTCCCTCCCCTGCCCACAGTGCAGTCGCAGGCTGCACCGCCCCTGCTGTGTTTCGACCAATTCGCACCTCCTAGAATTTGGCTTCACGGGAATATCAGCCCACACCCTTGGATTTCCTCCCCTGCCCACAGTGCAGCCGCAGGCAGCACCGTCCATTCTGGGTTTCGACCATTTTGCACCTCCTAGAATTTGGCTTCACGGGAATATCAGCCCACACCCGGGGATTTCCTCCCCTGCCCACAGTGCAGCCGCAGGCTGCACTGTCCATTCTGGGTTTCGACCATTTTGCACCTCCTAGAATTTGGCTTCACGGGAATATCAGCCTACACCCGGGAAATTCCTCCCCTGCCCACAGTGCAGCCGCAGGCTGCACCGTCCATTCTGAGTTGCAACCGATTTGCCCATCCCAGATTTTGGCTTCACGGGAATATCAGCCCACACCCGGGGATTTCCTCCCCCCGCATACAGTGCAGCCGCAGGCTGCATCGTCCATTCTGGGTTGCAACCGATTTGCCCCTCCCAGATTTTGGCTTCACGGGAATATCAGCCCACACCCGGGGATTTTCTCCCCTGCCCAAAGTGCAGCCGCAGGCTGCACCGTCCTTTCTGGGTTTCGACCAATTAGCACCCCCTAGAATTTGGCTTCACGGGAATATCAGCCCACATCCGGGGATTCCCTCCCCTGCCCACAGTGCAGCCGCAGGCTGCATCGTCCATTCTGGGTTGTAACCGATTTGCCCCTCCCAGATTTTGGCTTCACGAGAATATTAGCTCACACCCGGGGATTTCCTCCCCTGCCCACAGTGCAGCCGCAGGCTGCACCGCCCCTTCTGGGTTTCGACCAATTCGCACCTCCCAGATTTTGGCTTCACGGGAATATCAGCCCATACCCGGGGATTTCCTCCCCCCGCATACAGTGCAGCCGCAGGCTGCACCGTCCTTTCTGGGTTTCGACCAATTCGCACCTCCTAGAATTTGGCTTCACGGGAATATCAGCCCACATCCGGGGATTCCCTCCCCTGCCCACAGTGCAGCCGCAGGCTGCATCGTCCATTCTGGGTTGTAACCGATTTGCCCCTCCCAGATTTTGGCTTCACGAGAATATTAGCTCACACCCGGGGATTTCCTCCCCTGCCCACAGTGCAGCCGCAGGCTGCACCGCCCCTTCTGGGTTTCGACCAATTCGCACCTCCTAGAATTCGGCTTTACGGGAATATCAGCCCACATCCGGGGATTCCCTCCCCTGCCCACAGTGCAGTCGCAGGCTGCACCGCCCCTGCTGTGTTTCGACCAATTCGCACCTCCTAGAATTTGGCTTCACGGGAATATCAGCCCACACCCTTGGATTTCCTCCCCTGCCCACAGTGCAGCCGCAGGCTGCACCGTCTGCACCTCCTAGAATGTGGCTTCACGGGAATATCAGCCTACACCCGGGAAATTCCTCCCCTGCCCACAGTGCAGCCGCAGGCTGCACCGTCCATTCTGAGTTGCAACCGATTTGCCCATCCCAGATTTTGGCTTCACGGGAATATCAGCCCACACCCGGGGATTTCCTCCCCCCGCATACAGTGCAGCCGCAGGCTGCATCGTCCATTCTGGGTTGCAACCGATTTGCCCCTCCCAGATTTTGGCTTCACGGGAATATCAGCCTACACCCGGGGAATTCCCTGCCCACAATGCAGCCGCAGGCTGCGCTGTCCATTCTAAGTTGCAACCGATTTGCCCCTCCCAGATTTTGGCTTCACGGGAATATCAGCCCACACCCGGGGATTTCCTCCCCCCGCATACAGTGCAGCCGCAGGCTGCACCGCCTTTTCTGGGTTTCGACCAATTCGCACCATCTAGAATTTGGCTTCACGGGAATATCAGCCCACATCCGGGGATTTCCCCCCTGCCCACAGTGCAGCCGCAGACTGCACCGTCCATTCTGGGTTTCGACCAATTCGCACCTCCTAGAATTTGGCTTTACGGGAATATCAGCCCACATCCGGGGATTTCCTCCCCTGCCCACAGTGCAGCCGCAGGCTGCACTGTCCATTCTGAGTTGCAACCGATTTGCCCCTCCCAGATTTTGGCTTCACGGGAATATCAGCTCACATCCGGGGATTTCCTCCCCTGCCCACAGTGCAGCCGCAGGCTGCACCGTCCATTCTGAGTTGCAACCGATTTGCCCCTCCCAGATTTTGGCTTCACGGGAATATCAGCCCACACCCGGGGATTTCCTCCTCCCGCATACAGTGCAGCCGCAGGCTGCACCGTCCTTTCTGGGTTTCGACCAAGTCGCACTCCCTAGAATTTGGCTTCACGGGAATATCAGCCTACACCCGGGGATTTTCTCCCCTGCCCACAGTGCAGCCGCAGGCAGCACCGTCCATTCTGGGTTTCGACCATTTTGCACCTCCTAGAATTTGGCTTCACGGGAATATCAGCCCACACCCGGGGATTTCCTTCCCTGCCCACAGTGCAGCCGCAGGCTGCACTGTCCATTCTTGGTTTCGACCAATTCGCACCTCCTAGAATTTGGCTTTACGGGAATATCAGCCCACATCCGGGGATTTCCTCCACTGCCCACAGTGCAGCCGCAGGCTGCACCGTCTGCACCTCCTAGAATGTGGCTTCACGGGAATATCAGCCTACACCCGGGAAATTCCTCCCCTGCCCACAGTGCAGCCGCAGGCTGCACCGTCCATTCTGAGTTGCAACCGATTTGCCCATCCCAGATTTTGGCTTCACGGGAATATCAGCCCACACCCGGGGATTTCCTCCCCCCGCATACAGTGCAGCCGCAGGCTGCATCGTCCATTCTGGGTTGCAACCGATTTGCCCCTCCCAGATTTTGGCTTCACGGGAATATCAGCCCACACCCGGGGATTTCCTCCCCTGCCCACAGTGCAGCCGCAGGCTGCACCGTCCTTTCTGGGTTTCGACCAATTAGCACCCCCTAGAATTTGGCTTCACGGGAATATCAGCCCACACCCGAGGATTCCCTCCCCTGCCCACAGTGCAGCCGCAGGCTGCACCGCCCCTTCTGGGTTTCGACCAATTCGCAACTCCTAGAATTTGGCTTCACGGGAATATCAGCCCACACCCGGGGACTCCCTCCCCTGCCCACAGTGCAGTCGCAGGCTGTACCGCCCCTGCTGTGTTTCGACCAATTCGCACCTCCTAGAATTTGGCTTCACGGGAATATCAGCCCACACCCTTGGATTTCCTCCCCTGCCCACAGTGCAGCCGCAGGCAGCACCGTCCATTCTGGGTTTCGACCATTTTGCACCTCCTAGAATTTGGCTTCACGGGAATATCAGCCCACACCCAGGGATTTCCTCCCCTGCCCACAGTGCAGCCGCAGGCTGCACCGTCCATTCTGAGTTGCAACCGATTTGCCCCTCCCAGATTTTGGCTTCACGGGAATATCAGCCCACACCCGGGGATTTCCTCCCCCCGCATACAGTGCAGCCGCAGGCTGCACCGTCCTTTCTGGGTTTCGACCAATTCGCACCTCCTAGAATTTGGCTTCACGGGAATATCAGCCCACATCCGGGGATTCCCTCCCCTGCCCACAGTGCAGCCGCAGGCTGCATCGTCCATTCTGGGTTGTAACCGATTTGCCCCTCCCAGATTTTGGCTTCACGAGAATATTAGCTCACACCCGGGGATTTCCTCCCCTGCCCACAGTGCAGCCGCAGGCTGCACCGCCCCTTCTGGGTTTCGACCAATTCGCACCTCCCAGATTTTGGCTTCACGGGAATATCAGCCCACACCCGGGGATTTCCTCCCCCCGCATACAGTGCAGCCGCAGGCTGCACCGTCCTTTCTGGGTTTCGACCAATTCGCACCTCCTAGAATTTGGCTTCACGGGAATATCAGCCCACATCCGGGGATTCCCTCCCCTGCCCACAGTGGAGCCGCAGGCTGCACCGTCCATTCTGGGTTGCAACCGATTTGCCCCTCCCAGTCTTTGGCTTCACGGGAATATCAGCTCACACCCGGGGATTTCCTCCCCTGCCCACAGTGCAGCCGCAGGCTGCACCGTCCATTATGGGTTTCGACCATTTTGCACCTCCTAGAATTTGGCTTCACGGGAATATCAGCCCACACCCGGGGATTCCCTCCCCTGCCCACAGTGCAGCCGCAGGCTGCACCCCCCCTTCTGGGTTTCGACCAATTCGCACCTCCTAGAATTTGGCTTCTCGGGAATATCAGCCCACATCCAGGGAATTTCCTCCCCCGCATACAGTGCAGCCGCAGGCTCCGCCGTCCATTCTGGGTTTCGACCAATTCGCACATCCTTGAATTTGGCTACACGGTAATATCAGCCCACACCCGGGGATTTCCTAACCTGCCCACAGTGCAGCCGCTGACTGCATCGTCCATTCTGGGTTGCAACCGATTTGCCCCTCCAAGAATTTGGCTACACGGGAATATCAGCCCCCACCCGGGGATTCCCTCCTCTGCTCACAGTGCGGCTGCAGGCTGCACTGTCCATTCTGGGTTTCAACCCATTTGCACCTCCTAGGATTTGGCTCCACGGGAATATCAACCCACACCCGGGGTTCTTCTCTCTTGCCGGACGTCCATTTTGGGTTTCGAGTGACTTGAACCACACCGAATGTTTGCCAACAGTAAGATGAGCCTACACCCGGGTTTCCTTCCTTTGCGGGGCGGTGCAGCCTAAGCAATGTTGCGACTTTGGGCAACGGGTGTTGTATAATTTTTGGAAAAGTTTTGTAAAAAATGAAATGGAGGGGGTCGTAAACAGTTCGGAGGAAAAACTGCTATGGACCATCTCTATTCTCAATGTTTCCCAACTGAAAGAATTTTTCATTCCGTGCGGGGATAATTAAACTTTGGAAAATTTTAAAAAATTCTGGTGAACAAGGGGGTCGTAGCTCCGCCGAAAATTGACGCAACCACTTCGAATTTTAGTCAATAATAAGATCACCCTCTACGCGGTGTTATGTAGACTTCTCTTTTACAAGGGCTTGCTTAGGATTGTGTCGTTAGGAATTCCACTCGGCATCTTTATGGGGCTAGCGGCATAGAAATAATTTGTTTCGGTCGATGGGCTATTTACAGCCACGGTAATACGCAAAGACAGCTCAAATTGAGTCTGTACCATGTCTACTTCTACTGTAGATTATTTTGGATCATTCAGGTGCATTAACTCATTTCTCACTCTGACATGGAATGCATTATGCGGAAGAAAATAAGGTGAACCCAGGGAGAAATACCGCAGAGGAAACAGGATTTCACATAATTATGGAGCCGTTGAACTATTTGAAGTCAAGGTAAGCCTTCTTTCGAAAGTATTGTGTTTGGTATGCAGCCTAGAAAGGCGCCTTGTTTCGAAAAATGGTCATAACAGTTTCTGACGTGGCCAAGCGCGCAGCTCCTGATACTGATTGACCGCATTTCTTCTTGTTTACTTTCCCATATTTTAGTCAGAAGTCATAGTTAAGGGAACGTCTTAAAAACTGGTAACGGTATGCCTTGCCTTATCCTTTCTGAAGTTCTCCGGAGGTAAGATGGGAACGAGAAGGAGGGAGAGAGATGTAGGTGTCCGTGGCGGAAGGGGGTTACGGGCAGTTCGCTCAGAATGCGACTTTCCCGAGTTTTGGTGTTACATGGGAAAATTATTTTTTGACATAGGTTTCTTGTGATAATCCTAACCTGCGCGATTGCAACGCGAAGAGGAGGGAGGGACACAGAAACGGAGTGTTGTGGTAGAAGCTCAAGCGCGCAGCATCAAAAACCGCAGGACGGTTTATTTGTGTTACAGTTCACACAATGAAAAAGGTGTCCGGAGATTCTTGTGTCCTGCAAGAGTATAAGGGTACGGTTTCGCAACAGGTGTTGGAATGGGAGTAGTTGGTGTTGTTATCGTTTCTAGCGAAAATCCGGTCCGCTTTTGCGGACGACCGCTGCGGCAACTCAGAACACGATGATCGTCGTTCTGAAAAAAGGTTATTCGTGCCGGGGCCCATCACGATTATCATAGTGTTGCGTGATACAACACCCGTTGTCCGCGAATGCGGACCGGAATTTCGCTTTGATAACGACAGTATGTTACTTCGACAATCTCATTCTATTCTTCTTCATGAATGACAAAGTTGCTTCTATTGCAAATATTGATGCTTCAAGGGAATACATAAATTTTTTTAACATGCATTTCTCATTCCAGGTGGATCAGAGACTGCTAATATGACTTCAACGGAGATGATAGTTCACGTGTAATCCAGTGATATATTTTTGTTTCCTCATTGTATTATTGTGCATTTGGATAAATAATCAGAATTTGATTAAAAGACATGTGCAATGGAACTGACTTCCAGGGATTCCTCCTTCGTGCTGAAAGTGTTCATTTGGTTCAATCTGTTTCAATTCACCCATCCTTTGTAAAGTCGTAATTCTCACGACTCATGGCGCGAGCGATGCTGCTCCGTCCATCACGCGCTCTCTCGCCGTCTCTAACGGAGCTGAGGTTAGAGACAGCGAGAGAGCGCATGACGGACGGAGGGAGCAGCATCGCGCACGCCGCTCGCGCCATGAGTCGTGAGAATTACGCGTAGAAACCATGGAATTTCGCGTTTCCATGGTTTCTACGCGTAATTCTCACGACTCAATTCTCACGCCTGTACATTCTTTGCGTCCCACGATTACGCGACGTCGGTGGGTTCAGTCGGCACGGATAGCACTGATCGCTTTGGTTCCTCTTGGTTCACCTTTCTTTGGCGAAATCTCGGGGGATATATGTTCAGAGATACGTGCACACGGTCTAAGCTGACGCAAACTACACTATCAAGAGGGAAACAAACGACCAGTGCGGTTCGTGCCGACTCTACCCGGCCTAGGGCCCAGCGAAATGAAGCGAATTCTATACATGGTTGAAGGAGGACATGACAAAAACCCTCTTCGCGGAGGGGTTGACGTCGGTTTGCACGGAGAAGGTCTTCCTTCCTCCACACTGCCACGGCACGAACGTACGACATCTCGGCAGCCTTGAAGGAGGAAAGCCGGCCTATCGTTTGGCCAGGCCAACACACAGATTTCGACGTCGTGGAAACTGTTTTCAGCAAAGATGCTTTGATTAAAGATATATCGTGTTCACTGGTAAAACCGTTCCTTAGTAACAGAATCGTCCCATTTTCTGTTTCATCTGAATGGGCTATCTGGAACAGGAACCACGGAAACGGCGGTGCCGGTCCGCCAGCTGCGCTGGCCGGCGTGAGCAGCTGGTTTATACACATGTAGATAAATGTGCACGTTTTTCTACACTACACTGTGCTCAGTTCATTGTCTCAACCTACTTTCAAATGCACTCACAGTTGGTCCACGGGCCACTAGTAATATTGATAATAATGAAGCGAGAAGTGGATACAATCGACGCGATGGAAAAGGCTGGCCCCGCGCTATTCTGCAAAAATGACCCAGCGCGGCGCCGCTGAAGAATTTTAGCCTCGCGCTGGGGCGCAAACAGCGCCAGGCTAGGATGGGGGCGCCGCCTCGCGCTGTTTGCGCCCCAGCGCGGCGCTGTCCGAATGTCAGAGTGAGTCACCGGGGTGAGACGGGGGCGAGACGCCCGTGTCCCTTGTAATCGTAGCTACCATATGAGTTATGTGGTTTCTTATATTCAACAGTTCCCTGTGTTACTATTTTTATACGTTTTCCACTGTAGGTCTTCTGGAGGTTTACCCCAAGTGAAATTATGTAGCCTGTTGGAAATGAATGAAGTAAGCTCAGATGCAACGCTCACGACGAAACAAATTACAGGATTTTTGAAGAAAACTGAAGAGTTCTTTGAGACTGAAGCTTAATAGACAAGGAATTCATCGTGAATGTTGCTCTAGAGTTAGCTTCAGATGTAAATATTGTTAGTGCTCTCTGTGGTGTGTGCAAATGGATTCTTCTATGCTGCATCGGCAAATAGTTTTCCTTTTTATACTTAATGTTTACATGTTTTTGCACTCCTTGAAATAGTGTACAGCTCGAATTACATTGTATGCGTTAGATGTCATTTATAACAGAAATATTGTCTTAAGGAATTTATATTTCCCGGTATTTGTGCAGTTATATTAATACAGCACTTCCGTAGAACAACTGTTAGGTAGCAATTTTCGGTTGGGAGTTTTGCCCCCCCCCCTGAGGTGTCAACCTTGTAGGGAAAATCGAAGACGATTTCAGTGTGAATGCAGGACGTTTCCGGATTTCCACTGGTATTGAAAACCCGAAGTGGGCTAAATTTTCAACTAAAATAGCTAACCGGCAGATGTTCTGCGAAAGTGCCTTAAGTTTCATCGCAAAGCAGCAGTATTCAAGGAAGGGATTGCTGGTATATTCAGGGGTCGTGTTTGATTGGGAGGGCCTCGCCGTGCGCACGATGACGTCATTTGCGCGTCTCTTCACGGGGTCATGGCGGTTACCGCGTAGGTGACGACGCCGTTGTGATTTTCCCCACCGCGGAGTGCTTAACGCCATGACTACCGAAAATTGACTGAGGCGTTGTTCTCGTCGTTTGGAATAAGATCTCTGGCATTTTGTCGGCATACTCCGCGGGACCAATTGCGGGTACATCCGTAACTCTAGGGCCGGGGTGGTCCCCATTATGGTAGCGCGGGGTGTCCGATCGGCGGGTACGCGTTGCGAGCCGCACGCATCGCTTCCTCTCGCGGGTGACCCGATTTGATTAAAAGCAGCTGCAGGCTTCCTTCCTTTGTACACTAATAGATTAACAAAGGTGTTTGTGAATTGCTTGTTCTTGTACCACTAAAAAACTGAAACGTCTCCATCCAGTTTTCACATCCCTATGCTGCTGTGAAGACAGGAAATGTCCAAAAAAGCTTTATTTACAGACGATTCTTCACACCATTTCAGTTGGAATTCAAAGCCTATTCGAATTTATTGAATATTTTGATCACCATTTCACTATTATTACATAGAGAAATTATACAGCTACCAATGTCATCACTGATCGCTACTGTCACATTAGGCTTGAATGAAATAGGTAAAGCGACATGGTGCAGACACGATTACAATACTCGAACCGCAGAAATCTTCCATCGTAGGCTGACGCAGCGGCGCAGGGTCTTCGTTGCAGGACCATCTGCCATCTTGCCGCATCCACAGTTACGAAAGGCTCCGCGTTGCTCTAATTCCTCACCGCAGAAGGCCGGCATTCTTACGAAATCGGTGATGAAAAATGGTACAAGAAGCATATGGAATGAGATTTTAGTTTCTAGACACACAGTTAAAAACCCAGATTATCAAAAGGAATACTGCAATAACTTCCAACTGAAACAACTAGTAATATATAAATAGCTTTTCGTAGTTTCCATTCGATTTATGACTTGTCATCAGTATGACGAGTGCAGATTGGCCGTAAATACAATGTGATATGTCCACAATCGGACAATGTACACATGAAACGGGCCCGTTTTGATGGCATGGTATTCTCGTATTGGTTCAAACGGTTCCACGGTTTTAGGAAAGAGGCTGAAGCTCCGCAAGAGAAAATGGGGGCAAAACACTCCGACTTTTGAGAATGACTTGAAAACCAGGGATGGGCGAGATTCAGTCGAAAGTGCTAATCTCCATTAGGGAATATTTAGCAATACTGCCCAACTGCGATAAAAAGGAAAAGAAGAGAAACGCATCGCATCAACGCCTGAATATCGCACACACTAGAGTTGGTACTGCTCCTGCTGTCTTCTAAAGTGTTCATGTCGATGTTATGTTATGTTAACTAAGATTTTGGTAAGTTGTGTGTTGAACAATAGTAATAGGTGCTGTCATTCTTGTGTTTGAGTAGTGCAAACCACATTCGGTAGCGATCCAGCGCAAAGAGTAAAGGACGGGGTGGAAACGGCAAGATGGTCCCGCAGCGAAGACCCTGCGCTGCAGTGGCAGCATACGATGGAAGATTTCGGCGGTTTGAGGATTGTAATCGTGTCATGGTGCAGTAGTGAGGACAAGACACAAAATACTTGGAAAAGGCAGGAAACAGTCACAAAAAATAATTATACAGTCACTATAATCTATATATCCATTCAAATACTTATATATCCACTGTCATCTACAAAGGTACTGCTCATGTACACAACGGAGAAACTACAAGAACAACGACATCTTGTACAAAACCCCATAAGAATTCAAAGAGAAATTTTGCAATATTGAATATTCTCAGCAAATCAATGCAAACCACGTATTAATTTATAGCCTGAGACGCAATTACCGACACGTAGAATGCATTCACAATCGCAAAAATCGTCGCTGTCCCCAAATCTGTGTCTACAGTCCTTCCTCGTTCACATGCTTCTCACCGTCACCCAAACGGGGCATTTTGGCTCTACGCTGGAAAGAAGGCAAGCATTACAATTAAACCAAATTCTTTGGAGTACGCAATCGCGGAACAAAAATTGATCTTACATCTGAAGGGATCCAGCCGAGTGGTCTATTCCTCACCTCGTACCTTTACAAGCGCACATCTTGCCTAGAATGACGAAGTTTCAAAATTCAGGAAAAAAAGCAGTCAATGAATTGGTGAAGAAATCCATACAAGCTCACCGTGCATTCGACATGAGTGATGTAGTCGCCTCCACTGTCCAAACGTTCAAACAAAGCTATTTGGCTAGACTCTGTATTATTGATGCCTGTTCGTAATCGAGTATCGAAGGTTGACAGTACTGTAGTAAGAGTTTATACTCACATGTGGAGCTATTTAGCGAACTTTCTGATCATTGTGGCAAGATCCAGTCGAGCCCTTCTCGCTCCTTCCTGGAAAACAAGTATCTGCACAATAGTATTTTCGAAAAGGGGATTTATTTGAGAAATTATGCGGGAAAATCAATGTTGCGCTCCTGCTTTTCTTCATCATTCAAGAAAGAAACTTTCCGATTCAAACACCTTTTTTACGTGAAGATGCATCAAATGGTAGGTTGCGGTGCCGGCCTCTGTTTCATGACCCTCTTGTTTCTGGGGCAAATCTAGCGATAAGTGGTCCCCCTTGCCAAATAGCCTTCCTTCTTCTTCTTCTTCTGCAGCCACAGAGAGGGTCCTGTCATAGATTGAGGAACTGAGCCACAAGCGTCGGATTCGTCCACAGATCTAGTGTTGTTAACGATGTCGGTCTCATCGGGCAGTTAAAAAGATGCGCAGTAGTATGCCCTTTATTACCACAATCCGGGCACTCGTCAGGTCTGCTGCTATCGATCTTATGTAAATAAGACATAAGAATGGGGGAGTGCCCGCTGCCGAGATGTCGTACGTTCGTGCCGTGGCAGTGTGGAGGAAAGAAGATCGCCTCCGTGCAAACCGACGTCATCCCCTCCACAAAGAGGGTTTTTGTCATGGGAGAGGTGCTGGCCGGCCGCAACTCTCCTTCGGATTCTCCATCAAAGGGCCGGAGTGGAGAGGAATCCTGGACCCGCTCAGAAGTACCAATGCGCCACGTGCGGAGAGGATGTAAACTGGAGACATACCAGCGTCCAGTGCTTCGGATGCCAAAGGTGGGTGCATCTCTCCTGTTCGGGTCTCAGTTCTGTGAGGCATCATAACTCATCTTTTCGTTGTGTGTTATGCTCCTCACCTTCCATCTCAGATTCCTCTATCTCAAATCGCCCCCTTTCCATTGTGCATATCAATCTAAACGGCCTTCGTGCCAAGCTTTCTGAACTCTCTCTCTTTGCACGTACTTACCATCCAGACGTGATCATGGTTCAAGAAACCAAGCTCTCTCCATCCCCTACCTATCCTCATCCCAATATCCCAGGCTATACTCCTTACCATGCTCCAAGGTCATCTCTCGGCGGTGGAGTCTCTACTTTCGTTCTATCTTCACTTCCCTCACACCTCATTCCCAGCACCCCCACGGACGGTACTCTCGAGTACCTCCCAATCCATCTCCCCTAAAAACACCCCTTTCTCTTTTCAACATATACATTCCACCTACAACTTCATGCCCTTCATCTTACAATCCTATCCCACTTCTCAAGCAGCTGAGCGACTGCTCCCTCTCATCCTCGGTCGTTTTCGCGGGTGATTTCAACGCTCACACCTTTTGCTCGTCTCTCGGTCCTGATGTTAGAGGAAATGACGTCGAAGAATGGGCAGATGAGTGCGACCTGGTCATTCTAAACGATGATCCAGCCCACTCGTCTCCCTGCCAGCGGCCGATCTTCTAGCCCAGACATATCTCTTGTCTCGTCCAACCTTTCTAGCTGCTGCTCATGGTCTACCTCGACTACTCTGCCAAGTGACCACGTTCCTGTCTTTGTCCACATCGATCTATCCAATTCTCTCGCTCCCTTTTCTGGTGTTCGCCAACGTTCTTATCTTAATTTAGGCCGAGCAGACTGGCGCCTGTTCAGTGAAGTTGCGCTTCGCCTATCGGCAGATTACCCGTGGAATGGAAGCGTGCACCAGAAGGAGTGCCATCTATCTGACGCAATCCGCAAGGCCATGAATGCGGCTATCCCTATCGGTCGCGTCAAGACGTTCTATCCAAATGTCAACAGGGAAATCCTCGACAAAATTAGAACGAGAGATGCGAGGAGAGCGGTTAATCATCTGGACCCCGTGGTTGCTGAGCTTGACAGTGAGATCAAAAAGGATTTGGACAGACACAAGAAAGAAGAGTGGGAGAAGTTCACCGGACAGATGGACTTTAAGACGGACAGTGCAGCTACTTGGAAGGTTTTACGGAAGCTTTCGGGTAAAAAGCTCACCCGCCACCGTCTCCACTATCGAATTCGACAACGGCGTATTCAAATCAGGAAAGGAAGCCGCTTATGCGCTCGGGAAAAGTTTTTCATCACCAGTGCTAAACGAGGTCCGCAGAATAGAGTGACTGTAAGAGAGCTGTGCCGCCTCCCGCTTATGAGCACGGCCGAAGCGTTTACTACGACGCAAATTGAGAAGATTATAAAGGAAATGCGGAACTCTAGAGCTATTGGTCCTGATGGGATATGTCCTGCTGTCTTGAAGAAGATACCCACTGACTTACTACCGCTCCTCACTGATGTGATAAACTCCTCGTTCATGTCGTGTACTATCCCGCAGAATTGGAAGATGGCAAACGTCGTTCCGCTGCCCAAGCCTGGCAAGCCCCAAGCTTCAGTCAAGGGATATCGGCCCATTAGCTTGTTGTCTTCTTTTGCTAAAGTAGCTGAAAAGCTGATCGTCAAAGACCTGGCCGAGCACAACGAGAGACAGGTGTTTCACCATGGATTCAGAAAAATGCATTCCACCACGACAGCTTTGTTAGAAATTACGAGCTATGCAATTGATGGTTTCAACGCGTATAAGCCGGAAAGAACTGTAGCAGTTGCCTTGGATCTCACTAAGGCTTTCGACACAGTGAATCTTGGTATCTTATCAAACAACTTACTGGAGTCATCAATCCCGCCATGGCAAAAGCGCTGGATAGCTGCATTCACTAAGGGAAGACGGGCTAGAGTGATGTTCCAGAATCATGTCTCAAACAGCATTCCGATTGCAGCTGGAGTCCCACAGGGCGGTGTATTGTCGCCTGCTCTTTTCAGTCTGTACCTCGAAGATATGCCCGCCCCACCCCAAGATATCAAGGTGGTCGCTTACGCTGATGATATGACTGTCTTGTGTCGTGATCGGGACATAAATGTGGCCGCCGCTAAGATTAACGGGTACTTGACCGCACTGAAAAGCTTCTTCGACCGCAAAATGCTGAAGATTTCTGCGTCAAAGTCATCGGTATCCGTACTCACAACGGACCCATCTGAACACAGCGCACATCCGTATGTCGTATGGAATGGAGATCGTTTGCCTGCCGCCCGCTTCCCAAAACTTCTCGGACTCGTACTCGATCCATCGCTCAAATTCCATAAGAACACGGAACAGAAGCAGGCTATCGTTAAAGCGAAGCTTAACGTGCTTAGAGCCCTGGGCGGTACAACATGGGGTAGTAGCAAAGAAACCATTATTACAACGTATAAGGCTATTCTCCAGCCTGCACTGGAATACGGCGCCCCAGTTTGGCAGCATCTAGTTTCGGAATCCTCTTGGACTAAGATGCAACGCATACAGAATGCGGCTCTTCGAATCGCCACCGGGTGTGCAAGAAGTTCCCCGGTCGATCACTTGCATGCTGAGACCCGCTTATTACCACTAAGAGAGCACTGTGAGCTCCAGGCCCAACAATTTTTCATCAACATTGTCAAACAACCAAATCACCCCTCTTGGAGAGTGCTAAACCCCGTCAGAGAAAGAAAGATCAGAAAGCCATTCGCCGATGCTCCCAGCAAAGTCAATCTGCAGAGATGGCACGACTCACAGCAAGAACGACTCCGTCTATTGCGCGAGGAGCATACTCAGTTTGTACGGTGTCATCTGGAAAAGGCGGTCATTAATCCCATATTGGGGGTAGTGCCGCCCCAAGTCTGCACATCCGAGGCTCAACTCGGAAGAAGGGCCAGGTGCACGCTCGCATCATTACGCTGTGGTCACTCTACAATGCTAATGTCTTATGTCAGCAGGATTGACAGCAGTAAATCTGATGTGTGCCCGGACTGCGGTACCATCGGCCACGATACCGCACATTTATTCAACTGTCCGGAGAGACCTACGACGCTGACCGTAATGGACTTATGGACAAATCCGTTACTGGTCGCCCAGTTCCTCAACCTATGACAAAACCCTCAATGTGGCTGCAAAGAAGAAGAAGAAGGGGGAGTGCCCGCAGCGCAACGAGGCAAGGGTGCACCTGGCACGCCTACCGAGTTCTATCTCGGTATCGCTGACCTCAGGCGGCACGACTCCGAGAATGGAGTTTACGGCGGTCTTGCATAAGTGATCCTTGACGAATTGGGTATGCTCAGCACGTAAGAGACGGAGGCGTTCTTGTTGTGCGTTGGTCCATCTCTGTATATTGATTTTCGTGGGAGCATCAGCAAACGGCTTTCTTATACCTCTCTCTCTCTCTCACGGGGTCTAATACTCTTCGCGACGGATGATTTTGCTGCTTCAGAATGTTTATGTACAGCTGTTGTGCGTGGAGTTGGCAATGGTCCTTAACTGGCAGGATGCGAGCTTCGGCATGTAGGTGCTCCACTGGAGAGCTTTTAGAACAGCCTGTTGCGATTCGTAATGCTCCATTTTGGATGCGGTGCAGCTTGGACCAGGATGTGTCCGACACGATATGCTGCCAGACCGGCGCAGCATACTCCAGGGCGGGCTGTACGTGGTCAGGATCGTTTCCTTACTGCACCCCCAGGACGTTCCGCCGAGAGCACGCAGAACGTTGAGTCTTGTTTTCACCGTGGCTTGCTTCTGCTCAGTGTTCTTATGAAACCTCAACGAAGGATCCAACACGAGTCCAAGTAATTTGGGGAATCGGGTGGCCTGCAATTGAGTTTCGTCCCATTTCCTTATAGGATGGGCACTGTGCTCTGCATTATCAGTGGAAAAGACGGTGACGGACGATTTGGAGGCAGAGACTGTGAGCATTTTGCGATCGAAGAAACATTTCAACTCGATCAAGTAGTCATTAATCTTACTGGTGGCTACCTTAATGTCGCGATCTCGGCACAGAATAGTAATATCATCCGCGTATGCAACGACCTTGATGTCTTGAGGGGGAACGGGCAGATCTTCTAGATATAAACTGAAAATTGCAGGCGATAAAACTCCTCCTTGAGGGACACCAGCGGCGATGGGGATGCTATTGGAAACATGTCCCTGGAATAGCACATTTGGCCGACGTCCTTTAGTGAAGGCAGCTATCCACCGCTTCTGCCATGGCTTGATGGTAGACTTCAACAGGCTCTCTGATAGTAGGCCTGGATTGACAGTGTCAAATGCCTTTGTTAAGTCGAGGGCCACACCGACAGTACGTTGGGGTTTGATGGCATTGAAGCCGTCCAGCACATAGCTCACAATTTCCAACAAGGCCGTAGTGGTAGAATGTAATTTACGGAAACCATGTTGGCTATTATGCTCGGCAAGCTCCTCCACAACCAGTTTTTCGGCAATTTTGGCGATGGGTGAGAGCAGACTGACCCTTTAGCCGTGGATGGTGACTTTCCCGGCTTCGGCAGTGGAATAACACGAGCCACTTTCCAATTTTGGGGTAAAGTACATTTACGAAACGATGTATTTATGACGTCATCAATAAAGGGCAGTAGTTCACTGGGGGCTCAAACCGTCTCGCCCTAATGCCTTCGAGTTGCTCATCTCCTTTATTACCTTCTCGACCTGTGCAGGCGTGACTGCATCATCTACATCCATGAGAGGCAACTTACAGAGTTCCCGTACAGTTATTCTATTCTACTTCTCTCTTTTGGTTCTAGTGATGAAAAAATGCTTCCCAAGAGCATTTGCGGCCTCCTTCCCTGATTTGAAGACTCCACCTTCAAATTCAATCGTGGAATCGTCGGCGGAGATGAACTTTCCGGAGATCCTTTTCAAGGCCTTCCACGTTGCTGCTGCATCATTTCTGAAGTTCATCTTCTCAGTGAACTTTTCCCAAGTTTCCTTCTTGTGCCTTTCAAGGTCCTTCCTGATCTCAACATCCAGCGCAGCGATGTCTGGGTCAAGATGATCTGCAGCTCTCTTTGCGTCCCTTGTCCTTATCTTCTGCAATTTCCGTGGTGACATTGGGAAAGAAGGTCTTGACGCGGCCTTCAGGGATCGCAGCTTTCATAGCCTTCAAGATAGCATCAGATAGGTCGCGCTCCTTCTGGTGTACATCGCCATTCCACGGATAATCAGCCGCTTGGCGGAGCGCAACCTCCCTGAACAGGCTCCAGTCTGCAAGGCCTAAATTAAGATAAGAACGATGACGAACACCTGTATAGGGGAGCAAGAGAGTTAGAGAGATCAATATCGACAAAGACAGGGATGTGATCGCTGGAAAGAGTTGTGGATGTCGACCTAGAGCAAGCATCAGATTGGAAGAGACGAGGGAGATGTCTGGGCTAGATGATCGGCCGTTGGCAGGGAGACGAGTGGGCTGGCCATCGTTTAAGATAACCAGATCGCACTCCTCCGCCCATTTTTCGACGTCACTTCCTCTAGCATCAGAATCAAGCGATTAGCAGAACGTGTGCGCATTGAAGTCACCCGCAAAGACAATTGAGGGAGATAAAGAGCAGTCATACAGCTGCTTGAGAAGGGGGATAGGATTGTATGTTGAGGGATATATATATATATATATATATATATATATATATATATATATATATATATATATATATATATATATATATATATATATATATATATATATATATATATATATATATATATATATATATATTAAAAAGAGAAGGTGGTGTCTTAAGAGGTAGATGGATGTGGATGTATTCGAGAGTGCCATCCACTGGAGTGTTTGGAATAATGTGAGGGGGAAGAGAGGACAGAACAAAAGTAGAGACTCCGCCTCCTTGAGATGACCTAGGAGTATGATATGAAGTATAGCCCGGGATGTTTGGATGTTTAGAGGTAGCAGAGGGAGAGAGTTTGGTCTCCTGGACCATGATAACATCCGGGTGATGAGTACGGGCAAAGAGAGATAATTCAGAAAGCTTGGTCCGAAGGCGGTTTAGATTAACGTCTACAATAGATAGGGGGCGGTTGGTAGATGAGAAATTTGAGTTACTGGAGGCGGAGCACACAATACAACGAAAGGAAGAATCGTGGTGCCTCACAGAACTGAGACCCGAACAAGAGAAGTGCACCCACCTTTCGCATCCAAAACATTGGACGCTGCTTCCATACCAATTGACATCTCTGTCGCATGTGGCACATGGGTACTTCTTCTTCTTCGCGGGTCCTGGATTCCTTTCGACGCCGGCCATTTGTAGAAGAATCCTCAGCAGAGCTGCAGCCAGCCAGCACCTCTCCCATGACAAAAACCCTCTCCGCGGAGGGATTGACGTCGGTTTACACGGAGGTGATCTTCTTTCCTCCCCACTGCCACGGCACGAACGTACGACATCTCGGCAGCGTAAATCCTCCTAGGGTTCCTCAGCATTGTCTCTGCATTTATCAACTCAATATCAATGGCCTGCGTGCCAAAACTGCTGAACTCACAGTGTATGTAGATCGCACTCAACCTGATGTCATCCTCCTGCAGGAGACCAAGCTTAGCACATCTTTCTCTTCCCTCCCCCGTCTCCCCGGCTATTTATCCTATCATATTCCACGTATATACTTCCCATGGCGCTGGTGTTTTAACATTTGTAAAATCATGTATCCCTTCTCACCTAATTGCTCTACCCACTGATGATGTTGTTCAATGTCTTGGTGTTCATATTGTATTACAAAGTGGCCCCCTTGATATTGTCAACGTCTATATACCCCCATCCACATCCTGCCCCAATGCGTTCGAACCCACAAATTACTTACATGCTGTTCATACTGCCTTGTCATCTAGTTCGGTTGTAGTAGCTGGTTATTTCAATGCTCATTCTCCTTCGTGGTTCTCTCCTCTAGAGCCTGACAGTAGAGGTGAGCTCATTGAGTTATTCGCTGATGATTGTGATCTTGTGCCTATCAATGAGGATTCCCCCACTCGTCTTCCGACAGTGGGTAGGCCTTCCTCACCCGATATCACCTTTGTATCATCCTCGCTAGCTATCTCCTGTAACTGGTCTACCGATGTGGCCCTGGCCAGTGATCATGTTCCCATAACTACGTCATTGGATTTGTCACTTAATAGCTGCACCGTTTTCTGGCTCGCGTTGTAAGTCTTAGTCTAATTATCGTAAGGCTAAGTGCGACCTATTCAAAGAGGTGTTGCTCAGCCAGGCGGCCGACTACCCGAGGAACGGAACAGTCCAAGATAAGAAGAAGTTAATCGTCAGTGCCATCGAACGAGCCTCCAAAGCAGCTATTCCTACTGGACGTGTAAGGACTTCTCACCCAAACGTGCCCAGCGAAGTCCTTGATCTGATTACGATGAGAGACGACAAGCGAAGATTGGACCCCGATGATCCTGCGGTACAACAGCTGTCGGACAACATCACCGAGCTGCTAAATCAACATCAGCAGCAGCGCTGGAGAGAGCTAACCGAGTCGATTGGTTTTGCCGTGGATGCCAGGAAAGCTTGGAACACCTTGAAGCAGCTTTCAGGCAAAAAGATGAGTACTGACCGCAATATGCTCGAATTTCCGTCTGGAAGATCCGAGCACGGATACAAAGCTGCTTGTCTCCTCGGCAAACTTTTTACATCTGCATCATCGCCTCGAAATATGCAAAACAGACGAACAATGCGAGCAATCAGGAAGCTCGATCGGCTGGATGTCCCTACTATTTCTCCTTCCGCCATTGACAAGATCATCAAGTCGATGAAAAATTCGCGTGCAGAGGGACCTGACGGGATATCGGCTGTTCATCTCAAGCACCTTCCTGATCCCTATTATGAACTGCTCTCTGATCTGATTTATTCGTCATTCAGTTCTGGTGTTATTCCGGCGCGCTGGAAACAAGCTGTCGTCATTCCCATCGCCAAACCAGGCAAGCCACCGGACAAGGCTGCCTCCCACCGCCCCGTCTCTCTCCTTTCCCCCCTTGCCAAGCTTGCGGGAAAAGTCGTCAATCCGCTCCAAAGCAGTCTACAGCACAATACCCACCAGCATGGTTTCAAAAGGAGCATTCCAACATCACTGCCCTGACATCAGTCACCGAGCATATCATCGCTGGATTTAATTGCAAGACTCCGGCTAGTAGAAGCCTCGTCGTTGCTATTGATCTCTCGGCTGCGTTTGATAGCGTCAGTATCCCGCTTCTATCGAAATCCATACTGGAATCGGAAATGCCCAGTTGGTCTAAAAGATGGATTAATAGCTTTGTCAAGAACCGGTCCATTCGTGTAAAGTTTCGACGGACATCTGTCGTCTTCGGTCCCTTTGAAAGCCGGTGTCCCGCAAGGCGGGGCGTTGTCCTCTAGCCTGTTTTCGCTCATTTCTGTCTGATATTCCTGAGCCACCAACTGGTATTCATCTGTGCCTGTACGCTGATGACATCACTATCGTTTGCACGGACTCAGTTATTGACCGAGCCACTGCCACCATGAACAACTACTTACGGACGTTGGCTGTGTATCTCAAATCAAAGTTGCTGACTGTTTCTGCCTCCAAGTCAAGTGTCACATTATGTACAACGGCTACTATCGAACACCGGCTTCATCCCAAGGTCATCTGGGATGGCCACGAGCTGCCACTGTCTGAGCATCCTCGACTACTGGGAGTCTTCCTGGATCCCTCGCTACGATTTCATGAGAATGCGCGTATACGTGCTGCCTCAGCCAACTCGCGCAACAACATTCTTCGCGCACTGGCTGGAACTACCTGGGGCAGCACGAAGGAAGTGCTACGTATGACATATAGGGCCATGGTGCAGCCGGTCTTGGAATATGGTGCCCCTATATGGACCAGACATCTCTGAATCCTCTTGGTGACACACACCGGTGTTCGATAGTAGCCGTTGTACATAATGTGACACTTGACTTGGAGGCAGAAACAGTCAGCAACTTTGATTTGAGATACACAGCCAACGTCCGTAAGTAGTTGTTCATGTTGGCAGTGGCTCGGTCAATAACTGAGCGTGGTGGATCTGTGGAGTCGACTATCAAGATCAAGAAGACTCATCAAACGGGCATCAACAACTCCACGAGGAGTTTTTTCTGTGTGGGAGTGTAAATGGCTGGCTGCTACACTCCTTCGTATTCTACTGTTACGAGCTGGCATTGAGAAGAATCCTGGACCGCGAAACAAGACTCCGCGATATCCATGCCGTCATTGTGGATTGTCGGCACAACATGCGAGCATCCAGTGCAGTGGTTGCCTTGGCTGGGTACACCTCAAATGTTCGGGGTTAACTAGCTACAATGATTACACTGATGCCTATTGTTGTATGTCTTGCATTAATTTACCTTCTACGGTTCCTCTTCATAGTCTCAACATTTTTCAACTCAATATTAATGGCTTGCGTGCCAAACTTATGGAACTTACATTGTACATTGAACGCTCACAACCTGATGTCATCCTCTTACAAGAGACCAAGCTTAGCGTGTCCTCCCCTTCTCAGCCCCGCCTCCCCGGCTATACGTCATACCATATTCCCCGTACATCGCATGGCGGTGGCGTGTCGACTTTTGTAAAATCATCTATTCCATCTCATCTTATTGCACTTCCTAATGATAATGTTGTTGAATGTATAGGAGTTCATGTTGTACTGCAAAGTTGTCCCCTTGACATTATCAATGTTTACATTCCCCCATCCACTTCCTGTCCCAATTCATTTGACCCCACTCCATATCTATATGATGTATATGCAATCCTCTCGTCTTCATCTGTTGTCATGGCTGGTGACTTTAATGCTCACTCCTCTTCCTGGTTCTCCTCCCTAGATCCCGATGACAGAGGAGAACTACTTGAGCTTTTGCGGATGATGTGACCTGATACCTATAAACGAGGACTCTCCTACTCGTCTACCGTCGACGGGCAGACCCTCCTCACCGGATATCA
The DNA here is from genome assembly GCA_029168955.1 of Aplectana chamaeleonis. Lineage (NCBI taxonomy): Eukaryota > Metazoa > Nematoda > Chromadorea > Rhabditida > Cosmocercidae > Aplectana > Aplectana chamaeleonis. Next base: position 99,840 of record JAPDOI010001698.1, on the reverse strand, counting down.
CGTTTGTTTCCTCTTCTCTTGTCATGTCTTGCAGCTGGTCCACATCTGTGGCAATGGGCAGTGATCATGTACCTATTTGCACATCATTGGATCTTTCTCTTAATAGTCAGCTTGCACCTTTTTCTGGCTCCCGTAGCAAATGTTACACTAACTATCGTAAGGCTAACTGGGTCCTGTTTAAAGAGGTGCTACTCAGCCGGGTAGCCAACTATCCGCTAGCTGGCTCGGTACATGACAAGGAGAAATTCGTCGTCGACACCATATGCGATGCCTCCAGAACAGCCATCCCGACCGGTCGCGTTAGAACGTTCCACCCTAACGTGCCAAAGGAAGCCCTGGAGCTTATTACTCAACGGGACGACCGACGCAGAAGTGACCCCTCTGATCCGTGCATTTCTCAATTATCCGAGGAGATCTCTAAAGTGCTGAATGACCACAAGCAGAAACGCTGGAGAGAGTACACCGAATCCATCAACTTTGCGACTGATAGCAAACAGGCGTGGAGCATCCTCAAACGACTATCTGGGAAGAAGATTGCACCTGCGCGCAACATGCTTGAATTCCCCTCGGGCAGATTTGAATTCGGATATAAGGCTGCCTGCCAGCTTGGAAAACTCTATGCTTCTGCCTCTTCACGACGCGATAAGCAACACAGATGTACCTTACGTGCTATCAGGAAACTCAGTCGCCAGGACGTACCTGCTATTACTGCTTCTACTGTCACTGCGATTATCAAATCAATGAAGAACTCAAAGGCAGAGGGACCTGACGGCATTTCAGCCGTTCACTTGAAGCATTTGCCGGAACAATATGCTGAGTTACTCAGTGATCTTATCTATTCGTCGTTTAGTAGTGGTATTATTCCTGCTCGATGGAAACAAGCTCTTGTTCTCCCCATCCCCAAGCCTGGCAAACCAGAGGATAAAGCCACGTCACATCGTCCCATATCCCTATTATCTATCGCTAAGCTGGCGGAAAAAATCATAAATCCGCATCTCCAAGGCGCACTACAGCAGAACGTCCATCAGCATGGCTTCAAAAGGCGCCCTCCACCATCACCGCACTAACGTCAATTACTGAGCACATCATCGCCGGTTTCAATAGGATAGCTCCCGCCGGCAGAAGTCTGGTCGTAGCAGTCGATCTGACTTCCGCTTTCGACAATGTCAGCACTTCATTGTTGTCAAAATCGATACTGGATTGTAATATGCCCGACTGGTGTAAACGATGGACTGACAACTTCGTCAAAGATCGCTCCATACGTGTGAAGTTCGACGGACACTTGTCGAAGTCGGTTCCCCTGAAGGCAGGCGTTCCTCAAGGTGGAGTTTTGTCACCAAGCCTATTCTCTCTGTATCTATCCGATATTCCGAAGCCGCCACCCAACATCCATCTATGTCTGTATGCTGATGACATCACAATTGTATGTACAGACCCTGTTATCGACCGTGCCACTGCGGAGATGAACAAATACCTCTGCAGCCTGGCCAAGTTCCTCGAATCGAAGCAGCTAAAGGTCTCTCCTTCAAAGTCTAGCGTTACTCTGTGCACTACTGCAACGGCTGAGCATCAACTGCATCCCGGGGTTCTCTGGGAAGGCAATCGGCTGCCCTTGTCTAAGCACCCTCGGCTACTTGGAGTCTTCCTAGACCCCTCACTGCGCTTTCACGAGAACACGCGCATTCGAGCCGCAACTGCTAACACGCGAAATAACATCCTCCGTGCTCTGGCGGGCACCACTTGGGGTAGCACAAAGGAAGTTCTACGCACAACGTATAAGGCCATGATACAGCCTACTCTGGAGTATGGAGCTCCGATATGGACTAGACACCTGTCGGATGCCTCTTGGAGCAAGCTTCAACGTGTACAAAATACTGCACTACGTGTCATCACTGGCTGCCCAAAGTCTACACCTATATCCCATCTTCATCAAGAATGCGCCGTACTTCCTGTAAAACAGCACTGCCAACTGCAGTCGCAACAGTTTCACATTGGCATAGTCAAGAATGCCGCACATCCCAACTACCCACTCCTGTCATCTGATCCCCATCCCCGTAATATTCGCACACCGCTCCATATTGCTATTTCTACATTGGATCGTCAAAGATGGGCTACCTCTGAGCTCACAAGGAAGAGGCTGCAGCAAATTGAACACACCAGATTCGTGTCTGAATACTTGTCCTGCGCCCTTCCAAATCCCATCTTTGGTACAGTGCCTCCTACGGTCGATGACAGCGAGAAGACTCTGCCCAGACGCTCCCGCGTCACTCTAGCGGGTCTACGTTGCGGTCACTCTACGTACCTCAAAGCCTACGTACATAGGATCGACGAATCGGTCCCGGATAAATGTCCTGACTGTCAAAATACTGGTCATGATTCACTACATCTATTTTCATGCTCTGCCAGACCTACTTCTCTGTCTGCTCGTGATATGTGGAACAAGCCGTGTGATGTGGCCACCTTTCTACGCCTATGAGAAGAAACTCCGATGTGGCTGATAAGAAGAAGAAGAATCCTCTTGGTGCAGATTGAAGAGAACACAAAATACTGCCCTCGGCTTATCACTGGATGTCACAAGTCGACGCCTATTCCGCATCTTCGTCAGGAAACCGGCCTACTTCCCGTGAAAGAGCACTGCTTACTCCAGTCTCAGCAATTTCTAATAAGTATTGTCAAGAGCCCGACCCATCCAAGTTACCATTTTCTGTCGTCTGGCCCCCACCCAAAAAGCTTACGCACGCCGCTCAGTGCTTCTTCGTCTTCTTCTGCAGACACAGAGACGGTCCTGTCATAGATTGAGGAACTGAGCCACAAGCGTCGGATTCGTCCACAGATCTACTGTTGTTAACGATGTCAGTCTCATCGGGCAGTTAAAAAGATGCGCAGTGGTATGCCCTTTATTACCACAATCCGGGCACTCGTCAGGTCTGCTGTTATCGATCTTATGTAAATAAGACATAAGAATGGGGGAGTGCCCGCAGCGCAACGAGGCAAGGGTGCACCTGGCACGCCTACCGAGTTCCATCTCGGTATCGCTGACCTCTGGCGGCACGACTCCGAGAATGGAGTTTACGGCGGTCTTGCATAAGTGATCCTTGACGAATTGGGTATGCTCAGCACGTAAGAGACGGAGGCGTTCTTGTTGTGCGTTGGTCCATCTCTGTATATTGATTTTCGTGGGAGCATCAGCAAACGGCTTTCTTATACTTCTCTCTTTCACGGGGGAATACTCTTCGCGACGGATGATTTGGCTGCTTCAGAATGTTTATGTACAGCTGTTGTGCGTGGAGTTGGCAATGGTCCTTAACTGGCAGGATGCGAGCTTCGGCGTGTAGGTGCTCTACTGGAGAGCTCAGTGCTTCCCTGTCTGCAGTAGAACAACAACGCTGGGCTACATCCGAGCTATCACGAAGAAGGCTCCAGATGGCTGAGCATACGCGGTTCGTGGCAGAGTACCTGTCTGAGGCTCAGCCCAGCTCAATCTATGGCGGCGTGCCCCCACGAGTCGACGACAGCGAAGCTGGACTACCGAGACGTACCCGAACAATCCTCGCTGGTCTGCGATGCGGTCACTCCAGATATCTAAAGGCCTACACTCATCGGATTGATCAGTCAGTCCCAGATAAATGCCCCGATTGTGAATGTGCTGGACATGATTCATTGCATCTATTTCTATGTCCGGCCAGGCCTACAACCTTGTCTGCTCGAGATCTATGGTACAAGCCGTGTGAGGTGGCTAGCTTTCTACGCCTCTGATGCGATGCTCTGTTCATGGCTGATGAGAAGAAGAAGAACACACGTCTAGAGTATCGCTTCTGCACATTTTCAATGATCTCATCATCTTCCACTGTAGAAGGTGACCAAACCTGAGTACGGTACTCCAGCAGGGGTCGGCAGTAAATGGTGAATGCTTTCTTGTAGTGAATAAGACAGGGATGTTTTAGGGATCTCAAAATACAGTTAGCCACCGGGGTAGCTTATTTGGAGACTTCTCCGCAATGGGAGTTCCAGCTAAGACTCGAACTAATGAGAACACCTAGGTCCCTGATAACCTCGTGCACAGGAAGCTTCACACCGTTTAAACGCAGGGGGCATTCATGACGAAAATTAATATGCAGCAAGCTGCATTTTTCTTCTGATATTTGTAGCTGCCACATTTTGGACCACTCGGCTAGTCGATCGAGGTCACATTGAAGCTCATAAAAGTCAACTGCGGGTCCATAAAGAGGCCGATACAGGGTTGAGACCGCTGACCTAAATTTTACGACCCCCCCCCGTGGTGACCACCAAAATTTTTACGAGCCGAAAAAAATTTCATAACCAAGATTTTTACGAACCCCCACCCCTCCTGGGATTGAGAAATAGTCCGGTGCAGCTCCTTCTCAATCTACCTTTCCGAGTGGTTTGGAGTTCCAACTTGAACGGAAATTCACCTCTAAAGGCAGCATATTGAATTCCTTTGCGTTCAGGGTTGTCAGAACTTGGAACAATTTGCCTGCAGAAATCGCTGAATCCGGAAACTTTTCTATCTTTCGAAGTAGATTATCCAAGTACGATCTCAGGTCATTACAAGGAACGAGTGAGCGTCCACTCTGATTAAAAGGGTATTACTAATAATCTAATGTGACGGGTTTTTCCAGCTTGTTGTGCTTTTCTTTGTCCCAGAAGCGGTGGCCTCAAGTATCTTGAGACAAGATGTCATTCGAATTGTAGAAAGAAAAATTTCCTCTGCAAAAAAAAATCATATTTTGTCCCCTTCTCACTTCTGCCATTGTTATGCATCTTTTTTTTTACTTTAACAAAGAATCTCATTCACATACGTGTATATGTATGTTTCTTTATTTCCACAATAAAGTCGTTGAATGAATGGAGATGAACCCCAATTTTTCTGAAAATTTTACGAACCCCCCCCCAATTTTCATTTTTTTCCGGAAAATTTCCCATTTTTTCACGACCCTCCGTTGCGACCGGTCGCAAACCTGCCCAACCCTGGCAGTAGATCATCTAATCAATCGTGCCCCAGCAGTGTATTTTTCGCTGCTGCCCCAGCCTCCGAGCTGGGGCAGCAGAGGCACGATTGATTTTGTGATTTACGGACATCTTCAAAGGCGCAGGCTGCCCTGCCCTTGTCCCAACCCGGTCTGTTGATGCATTCGGCCCCAGAGTGGTGTTCTCTGTCGCAGGTACTGTACAAAACATAGGGAGTGCTTCGTAGCACTCCCCGTCTGTTGTATAATCTAGCGGCGACGCCACTCTGAAAGCCCTATTGCCTTAGAAAGGCCGTTGTTATACCAAACTTTGCGACCGCGAAAGGTTCGGTCATCCGTTACGAGTCGTGTTGGGACCAGGCCATCACAGTACAAATGTGCTGTCTTCTTCTTCTTCTTCTTTGCAGCCACATTGAGGGTTTTGTCATAGGTTGAGGAACTGGGCGACCAGTAACGGATTCGTCCATAAGTCCATTACGGTCAGCGTGGTAGGTCTCTCCGGACAGTTGAATAAATGTGCGGTGTCGTGGCCGATGGTACCGCAGTCCGGGCACACATCAGATTTACTGCTGTCAATCCTGCTGACATAAGACATTAGCATTGTAGAGTGACCATAGCGTAATGATGCGAGCGTGCACCTGGCCCTTCTTCCGAGTTGAGCCTCGGATGTGCAGACTTGGGGCGGCACTACCCCCAATATGGGATTAATGACCGCCTTTTCCAGATGACACCGTACAAACTGAGTATGCTCCTCGCGCAATAGACGGAGTCGTTCTTGCTGTGAGTCGTGCCATCTCTGCAGATTGACTTTGCTGGGAGCATCGGCGAATGGCTTTCTGATCTTTCTTTCTCTGACGGGGTTTAGCACTCTCCAAGAGGGGTGATTTGGTTGTTTGACAATGTTGATGAAAAATTGTTGGGCCTGGAGCTCACAGTGCTCCTTACTGGTAATAAGCGGGTCTCAGCATGCAAGTGATCGACCGGGGAACTTCTTGCACACCCGGTGGCGATTCGAAGAGCCGCATTCTGTATGCGTTGCATCTTAGTCCAAGAGGATTCCGAAACTAGATGCTGCCAAACTGGGGCGCCGTATTCCAGTGCAGGCTGGAGAATAGCCTTATACGTTGTAATAATGGTTTCTTTGCTACTACCCCATGTTGTACCGCCCAGGGCTCTAAGCACGTTAAGCTTCGCTTTAACGATAGCCTGCTTCTGTTCCGTGTTCTTATGGAATTTGAGCGATGGATCGAGTACGAGTCCGAGAAGTTTTGGGAAGCGGGCGGCAGGCAAACGATCTCCATTCCATACGACATACGGATGTGCGCTGTGTTCAGATGGGTCCGTTGTGAGTACGGATACCGATGACTTTGACGCAGAAATCTTCAGCATTTTGCGGTCGAAGAAGCTTTTCAGTGCGGTCAAGTACCCGTTAATCTTAGCGGCGGCCACATTTATGTCCCGATCACGACACAAGACAGTCATATCATCAGCGTAAGCGACCACCTTGATATCTTGGGGTGGGGCGGGCATATCTTCGAGGTACAGACTGAAAAGAGCAGGCGACAATACACCGCCCTGTGGGACTCCAGCTGCAATCGGAATGCTGTTTGAGACATGATTCTGGAACATCACTCTAGCCCGTCTTCCCTTAGTGAATGCAGCTATCCAGCGCTTTTGCCATGGCGGGATTGATGACTCCAGTAAGTTGTTTGATAAGATACCAAGATTCACTGTGTCGAAAGCCTTAGTGAGATCCAAGGCAACTGCTACAGTTCTTTCCGGCTTATACGCGTTGAAACCATCAATTGCATAGCTCGTAATTTCTAACAAAGCTGTCGTGGTGGAATGCATTTTTCTGAATCCATGGTGAAACACCTGTCTCTCGTTGTGCTCGGCCAGGTCTTTGACGATCAGCTTTTCAGCTACTTTAGCAAAAGAAGACAACAAGCTAATGGGCCGATATCCCTTGACTGAAGCTTGGGGCTTGCCAGGCTTGGGCAGCGGAACGACGTTTGCCATCTTCCAATTCTGCGGGATAGTACACGACATGAACGAGAAGTTTATCACATCAGTGAGGAGCGGTAGTAAGTCAGTGGGTATCTTCTTCAAGACAGCAGGACATATCCCATCAGGACCAATAGCTCTAGAGTTCCGCATTTCCTTTATAATCTTCTCAATTTGCGTCGTAGTAAACGCTTCGGCCGTGCTCATAAGCGGGAGGCGGCACAGCTCTCTTACAGTCACTCTATTCTGCGGACCTCGTTTAGCACTGGTGATGAAAAAACTTTTCCCGAGCGCATAAGCGGCTTCCTTTCCTGATTTGAATACGCCGTTGTCGAATTCGATAGTGGAGACGGTGGCGGGTGAGCTTTTACCCGAAAGCTTCCGTAAAACCTTCCAAGTAGCTGCACTGTCCGTCTTAAAGTCCATCTGTCCGGTGAACTTCTCCCACTCTTCTTTCTTGTGTCTGTCCAAATCCTTTTTGATCTCACTGTCAAGCTCAGCAACCACGGGGTCCAGATGATTAACCGCTCTCCTCGCATCTCTCGTTCTAATTTTGTCGAGGATTTCCCTGTTGACATTTGGATAGAACGTCTTGACGCGACCGATAGGGATAGCCGCATTCATGGCCTTGCGGATTGCGTCAGATAGATGGCACTCCTTCTGGTGCACGCTTCCATTCCACGGGTAATCTGCCGATAGGCGAAGCGCAACTTCACTGAACAGGCGCCAGTCTGCTCGGCCTAAATTAAGATAAGAACGTTGGCGAACACCAGAAGAAGGAGCGAGAGAATTGGATAGATCGATGTGGACAAAGACAGGAACGTGGTCACTTGGCAGAGTAGTCGAGGTAGACCATGAGCAGCAGCTAGAAAGGTTGGACGAGACAAGAGATATGTCTGGGCTAGAAGATCGGCCGCTGGCAGGGAGACGAGTGGGCTGATCATCGTTTAGAATGACCAGGTCGCACTCATCTGCCCATTCTTCGACGTCATTTCCTCTAACATCAGGACCGAGAGACGAGCAAAAGGTGTGAGCGTTGAAATCACCCGCGAAAACGACCGAGGATGAGAGGGAGCAGTCGCTCAGCTGCTTGAGAAGTGGGATAGGATTGTAAGATGAAGGGCATGAAGTTGTGGGTGGAATGTATATGTTGAAAAGAGAAAGGGGTGTTTTTAGGGGAGATCGATTGGGAGGTACTCGAGAGTACCGTCCGTGGAAGTGCTGGGAATGAGGTGTGAGGATAGTGAAGATAGAACGAAAGTAGAGACTCCACCGCCGAGAGATGACCTTGGAGCATGGTAAGAAGTATAGCCTGGGATATTGGGATGAGGATAGGTAGGGGATGGAGAGAGCTTGGTTTCTTGAACCATGATCACGTCTGGATGGTAAGTACGTGCAAAGAGAGAGAGTTCAGAAAGCTTGGCACGAAGGCCGTTTAGATTGATATGCACAATGGAAAGGGGGCGATTTGAGATAGAGGAATCTGAGATGGAAGGTGAGGAGCATAACACACAACGAAAAGATGAGTTATGATGCCTCACAGAACTGAGACCCGAACAGGAGAGATGCACCCACCTTTGGCATCCGAAGCACTGGACGCTGGTATGTCTCCAGTTTACATCCTCTCCGCACGTGGCGCATTGGTACTTCTGAGCGGGTCCAGGATTCCTCTCCACGCCGGCCCTTTGCAGGAGAATCCGAAGGAGAGTTGCGGCCGGCCAGCACCTCTCCCACGACAAAAACCCTCTTTGTGGAGGGGATGACGTCGGTTTGCACGGAGGCGATCTTCTTTCCTCCACACTGCCACGGCACGAACGTACGACATCTCGGCAGCACAAATGTGCTGTCGTAGGAACACTTTGCAACACCCGTCGCGGTCGCTGGCTCGAAGAGGGATGTTATGCCTGAAACGTGAAAACGGTGCGGTAGTCGATTGCTGTGGCGGATGTCCGTCGCTGTGCAGTGCACTGTGACGGGTGTCAGCGACAGCGACCTAGCCAAATTCGGTATCGTGCCGGGTGTGTCTTGGCCCTGAGCGACAGCGACGTCGCAGTGTTCTGCGACCGCGACAGGTCGCAGAACACTGCGACAATGGCCTAAGCAAAGGAATCTCACTCGGTGCTATCGCAGTAGGGGGGGGGGCGGACGGCACTTGGTCACGCCCATTGTCCGTACCGCAGCGACTCTCGATTTTTGAAGGGGAGGAAAACGGCCCCATGGCATTGCTCACCTGCGTGCGTACGCGTTGCGATCCGGTGAGTATCGCGCGCGCTTGGCGAACGCGGGAAAGCTGACATCGTGTGGAAGAGTCATCAGCATCAGATACGGCAAAGCGGTTATCGTTAGTGCTATAAAACAAACGTAGCAAAGTAAATAGTGCTCCAGAACATGCCAGTTTATAGACTGTAAAAACGCGAAATTCTCATAGTTCCTACGCACGCTGGTGTGGAGCGGAGGTAACAGACAGTGATAGAGTGGAGGGCTGATGGAAGCTGCAGCACAGGGTTGAGCAGGCCGCTGCGACTGGTGACCAAAATTTTACGACCCCCTTTTGACCAAGATGAAAAGGGTGAAAAGATTTTTACGAACGTGGAGAAATGGTCCCGATGCAGCTCTTCCTCAATCTACCTTTCGGAATGATTTGAAGATAAACCCCAATTTTTCCAAAAAAATTACGACCCTCCGTTGCGACCGGTCGCAAGCCTGCTCAACCCTGGGCCGATAGATCTTGAGGTCGTCCGCATAGAGCTTACAAGAACTTGATAGACTATCCGGAGCGTCGTTTATGTAGACATGAAACAACAATGGACTCAGAATACTATCCTGAGGAACACCACTGGTGATCGGGTATGGACGAGAACCGAAATTGCCAATTTTTACACAAAATGTTCGAGATATTAAAAAAGACTTTAGCCAGTTCCAGATATCAGCGCAAATACCGTAACTTCCGAGTTTAATTAAAATTTTTTGATGACATACAGTGTCAAAAGCTTTCGCATAATCTATATAGACTACATCAGTCTGGCAGTTTTCGTTATGTGTCGAACACCAGTCGTGAAAAGAGGATAACAACTGGGACAATGTTGACTTGCCAGGCAGGAAACCATACTGGGCAGGATTGAGGAGTTTATTTGATGTTAGAGGGGAAAGGATACAGTCTTTGACAATGATCTCGAGGACTTTACACACATGAAACAGCGGACGCAGGAAGAGGGCGTAACCTTCCCGTACCCGACGTATGGCCATCAGTTTTGTGCCTCTCCTGTCGAGATTTCGATAGTGGAGGCCACCCGTTCGCCACCTGCCAGAGCAGAGACGGATAGTTCTTGTCAGATATTTTTCCTAACCACGTTCTCATTATGTATGGCCAAGTTCAACCTTTCCTCACTCGACCTGCATTTTCCCTTCGTCCCGTACAGGCCGTGAAAAACGAAATTCCCGTAGTTTTTCGCGTGCGGTTGTGGAACGGAGGTTAGACATCTTTCATAGTCCTCACCGGACGCGCGGTAGACTACGAAACTTTTCCCCATGCGTCACGCCCGTGACGCGCGTCAACGCATTTATATCCTATCGGCGGCTGTCTTCTTCTTATCGGCCACATAGAGCTTCTCCTTATGGGTGTAAAAAGGCAGCCACATCGCACGGGTTCGTCCACATATCCATAACTGTTAGAGAAGTCGGCCTTGCAGGACATGAAAATAAATGAAATGAATCGTGCCCTGGGTTGTGGCAGTCAGGGCATTCGTCGGGGATCGACGAGTCGATCTGATGGACGAAGGCCTTGAGGTGTGAGGAGTGTCCACATCGTAGACCTGCCAGGATGACGCGTGTACGTCTGGGTAGGTCCGTTTCGCTGTCATCGATCGGGGGTGGCACGTCACCAAGAATTGAATTTAGGGGAGCACTGGAGAGGTATTCTCTGACGAATCGGGTGTGCTCCATTTGCAGTAGTCTGACGCGATTGAGCTCCGACGTCGCCCAACGTTGACGATCCAAGACAGAGACTGCAGCATGAAGTGGCGAGCGAATATGTCGGAAATGGGGACCAGATGACAGTAATGGGAAATTAGGGTGTGTGGAATTCCTTACAATGCCAACATGGAACTGTTGCGACTGAAGTTGACAATGCTGCTTTACAGGAAGCAGCGAACACTCTTGATGTAGATGAGATACCGGTGTGGATCTAGGGCATCCAGTGATCACGCGTAGAGCAGGGTTCTGTGCATGCTGAAGTTTGCTCCAAGAGGCTTCCGACAGGTGTCTTGACCATATTGGGGCTCCATATTCCAGCACCGGCTGCACCATAGCCCTGTAGGTGGTTCGCAAAATTTCCTTAGAGCTGCCCGATGTAGAGCCTGCCAGCGATCGTAGAATGTTGTTACGTGTGTTGGCAGCAGCAGCTCGAATACGTGTGTTTTCGTGAAAACGCAGTGACGGGTCCAGGAATACACCAAGTAGACGAGGGTGTTTTGATAAGGGCAGCATATTTCCTTCCCAAAGAATCTTGGGATGCAGCTTGTGTTCGGCAGTCGCTGTAGTGCACAAAGTGACGCTGGACTTGGTAGGAGAGACCTTTAGCTGCTTCGAATCAAGGAACTTGGCCAGACTGACGAGGTATTTATTCATCACAGCAGTGGCTCGATCGATGACAGGGTCAGTACAAATGATAGTGATGTCATCCGCATATAGACATAAGTGGATGTTTGGTGACGGCTTCGGCACATCAAACAAATACAAAGAAAACAGGCTGGGAGATAAAACTCCTCCTTGTGGGACGCCCGCCTTCAGGGGCACAGACTTCGATAAGTGTCCATCAAATTTCACACGAATGGAACGATTTTTGACAAAGTTATCTGTCCATCTTTTGCACCAGTCAGGAATAGTAGAGTCCAGGATCGATTTGGACAGCAGCGGAATACTGACGTTATCGAAGGCAGCGGTTAAGTCAACCGCCACGACAATACTTCTACCCGCTGGAGGTTTCATGTTGAAGCCATGTTGTTGCACGTTATGTCGTAATGCTTCTTGGAGGTGCGGGTTGATGAATTTCTCCGCTAACTTAGCAATAGGGGACAAAAGGGAGATGGGTCGATGCGAAGTTGCTTGATCTTCTGGTTTGCCAGGCTTGAGGATCGGAAGAACAATTGCTTGCTTCCATCTAGCGGGGATGACACCTGTGCTGAATGACGAGTAGACTAGGTCTTAAAGTAATTCAAGGAACTCTTCCGGCAAGTGCTTGAGATGGACGGCTGACACACCGTCGGGTCCCTCGGCTCGCGAGTTCTCCATGGACTTGATGAGGGAAGACATCTCAGAAGCACTTATGGCAGGCACATCTTGTCGGCTGAGCTTCCTTATAGACCGGAGAGTGAGCTTGTTGGAACGATCACGGCGGGACATCGCTGAAGCAAAGTGTTTTCCAAGTCGACATGCAGCCTTAAATCCGGACTCGAATTTTCCTGACGGGAACTCAAGCATGTTGCAATCCGCTGCCATTTTCTTCCCAGATAACCGCTTAAGAATGCTCCAGGTCTTCTTTGCATCAGTGGCGAAATTCAAGGATTCAGTGAACTCCATCCATCGCGTCCGCTTGTAATCATCCAGCATTTTGGAGATCTCATCAGACAGTCGTTGAATGCTGGGATCTGCAGGATCAGCTCGGCGCTTCTGGTCCCGTAATTCGATCAGCTCCAGGACGTCTTTGGGAACGTTAGGGTGAAACGTTCTAACGCGCCCTGTAGGAATTGCAGTTCTCGAGGCGTTGCATATGGCATCAACAATGAACTTGTCCTTCTCATGAACGGAGCCGGTTAGCGGATAGCAGGCTACCCGACTGAGTAACACCTCTTTAAACATGACCCAGTTAGCCTTACGGTAGTTGGTGTACAATTTGCTACGAGAGCCTATGAAAGGTGCCAGGTGACTGTTGAGAGACAAATCCAATGAAGTACATATGGGTACATGATGGCTGGCCATAGCTATAGCAGTGGACCAGTTACAGGAAACAGCAAGAGAGGATGATACAAAAGTGACATCTGGAGAGGACGGCCTGCCCGTGGAAGGAAGGCTAGTGGGGGTGTCCTCGTTAATGGCAACAAGATCACAATCCTCTGCAAAAAGCTTAAGTAGTTCCCCTCTGTCATCGGGATCTAGAGAGGAGAACCAGGATGTGGAGTGAGCATTAAAATTCGCCAGCCATGACAACAGAAGACGATGGGAGGGCAGTGTGCACAGATTGCAAAAATGGAGTGGGGTCAAACGAATTGGGACATGAGGAGATTGGGGGAATATAAATATTAACAATATCTATAGGGCAACTTTGCAATACAACATGAACACCAATACATTCTACAACATTATGATTAGGGAGAGCTATAAGATGAGAAGGTATAGAGGTTTTTACAAACGTAGAGACGCCTCCACCATGAGATGTGCGAGGGAGGTGGTAAGATGTATAATCGAGGAGGCGGGGTAGGGAGGATGTTGGGCTAAGTTTAGTCTCCTGAAGGAGAATGACATCTGGACGAAAGCGTTCAATGTACAATGTGAGCTCAGCAAGTTTGGCACGCAGGCCATTGATATTGAGTTGAAAAATGTCTAGACTATGAAGAGGAACACTAGGGGGAGAGTTAGAGCAAGATATACAACAATAAGCATCAGTGTAGTCATTATAGCTGGTTAACCCCGAGCATTTGAGGTGTACCCAGCCGAGGCAACCAACCACCGCACTGGACGCTTGCATGTTGAGCCGAAAATCCACAATGACAACAGGGATATCGTGGAGTCTTGCTGCGTGGCCCTGGGTTCCTCTCAATGCCGGCTCGCAACAGTAGAATGCGAAGAAGTGCGGCAGCCAGCCATTCGCACTCCCATACAGAAAAAACTCCTCGTGGAGTTGTTGATGCCCGTTTGATGAGTCTCCTTGATCTTGGTAGTCGACTCCACAGATCCACCACGCGTAGGTTGAGCATCTCGGATCCATCGGCGGCTGTCATTTGAATTCCCGCGCCCGCCGCGCGGGGTCGCCGCACCGCCGTCGCGATGCGGCGGCTGCCGGCCTGGCGCGATGCCAAAGAGCTGGATGAACGAGGAAAAACGCAATCTAGGTGGTTCTTGACGACTAAACGAGACAGTCCGGATGTTTCCTTCCTGGATAATGCTTATCAAAGCGTCTCCCTATTATTCGACCTAATTAGGGTTTGATTATCGACTGGGTCGGCAGTATTACTCGCGACTATATTTCCAAACCTCGGGCCGAGTTTTCATGGGCGTGGCAGGGGCGGGGCGTTTAAACTCGTCCATTCCTATCGGGACCCAACGCCATTACAGTAGCTGCTGCTCGCCCTTTAATCGATGCCGCTCGCGCCCGAATCAGCTGTTTTCTCTCGATTTGACCGATTCGACGTCTTTATTCAGTTTTGCGGCCCGTCCAACGTATTCTGCTGCTTTTTCATCGATATATTCTGGTCCTGCCGTGTCGTTGCAGTACTCTGCTGCAATATTCAAGTCTATTTTGCCCTCCCCTACCGTCGCCGCTCTATTTGGATCCTGATTCGTACTGTTTATTCGTCTTCTTACAGATATTCACCTGATATCATAGTATTATTCACTATACTTTATTTATATAGTTTTTGCTTCGCTGATCGTTCCATTTTTTCTTTACATAACTTTTGTGAAACTGTGGATCATTTTGCATGGTTTTCTGCAGAAGATTTTTAGAATAGCTTTATTCGATGGGTTTCTGCCGAATTAAACCTGTCATTTTCAGGAGCCAGTCGGTGCATGCAATTGCCCGTTCCTTTCCCAAGCATTTTCTCCTTCCTTTTCTCTATTTTTTCCTTTCCTCTCTTTGTATCTGACGCAGTTTTCGATTCTGTATCATTGAGACACTGGTTAACACAATGTGTACTCTTTGATACAGTCTCGGTGTATGCCGACAGAGATATGCTTCCCCCACCACCTCACTTCTTCCTGCCTTGCTGTGGACATCGTCATGCCACGCGGATCAGTACTGCTGGTAAACGTCAATCGCAGGGAAAATGCTGCAGATCTCGTAGCGTGTCGTTTTTTCGAAATCCATTCTCCACGTTAGTGCCATCTCCCCTGTGCGGCGTGTGGAAGCCGGTGGAATTGGAATTTGAGACCGAATTTCATCCAGTTCTACTGTTCAGTGCTGAATCTTGCGCTTCCAACGCGGATTCTTCGCAGAGAGCCACGGCTCGGTCATTATATCGTTACCATGGACGCCGAGCAATTTTTTTGTAAAGAAATATGCTAGATTTGAAAAAAAAATTAATGCTTCGCTCTCGAGGTATCTACTGACATCATAGGCCATTTTTATATCCCATGAAAGGCCTATCGCGGCCAAGAAACACCCGGTACGAAGCTGAATGTCGATGCCTAGCTTTCCGGACTCAACCTAATCTAGAATTGTGCCGGGTGTTTCTTGGCCCTCCTCTCCATGTGTTACGTTGAGCTAACGCCGATTGTGCGTACAGGACGCATTTCGGCTTCCTTCATCAAAACTCATGTGACACTCACGACGGGGTGTGCACGAGCTAAACCCAACCCAAATCGACAAACCCATGCCTAACGCAACGATGAATCCGGCCTCTGTTCCCTCGCGCGCCTGTGCGGAGCGATGGTAGAGACAGCGAAAAAGTGTGGGGAGAAGGAGATGCAGCGTACGCTAGCAGACGCACGCGATGAATGCAAATACTGTGCTTCTCTGGGCCACATTCCAGTCCGCGATTGCGTCTTGACAAGCTTTGCGGCCGCGCGCTTTCGAGTCGGATGAGTTTCCAGCGCCGCAGCTGCCGATCCGTTGACTCTAGGTAGGTTTTGGAAACTGAGAACTAAAAAATATTGAATGAAACTGTATAGAAAAGCAACATCGAGTCGGCTTTGGCGCTGGCAACTCGACTGACTCGAACAGTGCGGCCTCAAAGCGTGTCGAGACGCAATTGCGGACCGGAATTCCGCCCAGAGAAGCACAGTAAATTTCATTCGGAGACAGAGGATAGGGTAATGGAAAGAAAGTTAAAGGCTCGGCAGAGTGGCACTGCTGCGGGTCGGCCCGCAGCGCGAGCATTTGGTTGTGTCGCCGCAAAAATATAGCAATCTGGGGCCGTATGCTATTCTATCCCGGCAAGGGATGCAAGCCTTGTAAGTTATTGAACAATTTGGCCCAAGGTCCAATCAGAGACGACTCGATTTCCGACAATCGGGGGACACAATAGCATGCGGCTCTTGGATGGGCACTCGCAGCAAACAGCATTTACTTCTCCATTTCAAGCATTTTTCCACCAAAGGACCGCTCTGCGTGCATGATAACGATATAATGGCCAAGCCGCGGCTATCTGCAGAGAAATTTTCTATGGAAATGCAAGATTCGACACCGAACCAGTAAAACTGGATGAAATGCGGTGCAGTATGGCTACAAGGAAGAAGAAAATCAGCCCCTTATTCCAGATCCTCCGAAATCCACACTTCGGTAACGAGAGGTAGCACTAACTTGAAAGAAATGATGAAAAACGACTTACGCTTTCGGATTTTAGGAGAGGATTCGCAGAGTTTTTCTTGCGATTAGTTTCCCTTTTCTATTCATCAGTGTAGCATGGCGATGTCCGCAGCAACAACAAGAAAGATAGAAGGGGGAGCAGATCTTGTCGGCATATGCCGAGACTTTATCAAAGAGCACACATTGCATTTACCAGTGTCTCAATGATAAAGAATCGGAAACTGCGTGTGACATAAAGAAAGGAAAAGGGAGGGAGAAAATGTTTAGAATGGGAGGGGCAGTTGCACACTGGCGCTTGTAAATATGCCGTGAAATTCAACAGTAACTCATGAAAGAAAGTTTCGCTATGCTAAACTATTATCTGCGGAGTGCCATGCAAAAATGCTGTTTTTTTGCAATTTCAAACAGTTACTGAGAGGAAAAGTATAAAATAATCCAGAATTTCAGGGAACAAAATGAAATAATCGTTCAATCAATTTAAAATTAAATATTCATGTCAGATACAATTAATAAATATCATTTGAAATAATTAATTGAAAAGTTCGAACAGTGTTCTCCAAAATAAAATAATAACGATGATTTCGGTTTAACAGCTGGGGTCGAATTGCAAACTGTTCTTTAAGAGAGGGTTAGCAGACTGAAATCACGATTCACACTAACAATAAGTAAAAAATACAAAAGGAGAGAAAAGGTGCCTAGAAAATGTTGAATAATCAGCCCAGCACCAAATAATAGAAAGAGTAGACTAGAATGATACAGCAAAATAATATAGTAGGCCCAGTATATTGAAGAAAGTTCGACAGGGTACTGCACCAGCACAGCAGGACCAGAATATGTCGATGAAAGTGCAGCAGAATACGTTAGACGGGCCGCAAAACTGAATAAAGACGTCGAATCGGGCCAAGTTGAGAGAAAACAGCTGATTCGGGCGCGAGCGCCATCGATTAAAGGGCGAGCAGCAGCTACTGTAATGGCGTTGGGTCCCGATAGGATTGGACGAGTTTACACGCCCCGCCTCTGCCACGTCCATGAAGACTCAGCCCGAGGTTTGGAAATATAGTCGCGAGTGGCAGTATTAGGGCTTAAGTTTTCTGAGTGCACAAGGTCCACTCATCGAAACTTTAACTCGTTGTTATGAGCTATTTTGAACCTGAATCACAGCTGTAGAAGTAATCTGAAGCATTTAATTGCTGTAAACCTCATGTGCACTAAATTCCTTCTTGGCATTGCTTCTAGCGAACTACGTACCATTGTATCGGGCTAACTTCAGTATTCCGTTGTATACGTTTGCAGGAATATGATGTGCATGGTGGAGAAATGCGTCTAGTTCTTATCAAATGATTCGGCACACTCATATCGCACTGCGGAAAATCTTCAAGGAACACTTTTTTAATGCTACCTGACATAATCATCCTGTTGCAGATACAGCTGCATGGTTGATTAGAGTAAGGGTAGGGGCTTGTGTCTCCCATCAGCCAATCGGCAATGTCTCAGGGGTGTAAAGATCTCTGTCGATTGGCCGACGGAAGGATAGACTCCGCCCGTACTCCTATCTACCCCTATATAGGAATATGATTAGGTAGCCTTCATTTCCCCGCTACTCGCACTTTTCTGTATCACTATCATAGAAGTGGTGCGGTTTTTAGAGTGATATCTTTATTTTCATGGTTGAATTTTTCGAAAAACAACCGCTTCGCATCTACGATTGTGATAATACGACTGCGAGTAACGTGGAAATGAAGGGTATGAGCACGATAGTGCTTTTTCATCCAGTTTGTTACTCCGCTTATCAAAGGAGATCAAGCATGCCTCCTCCTACACGAAGAAGTGAAGCCGAACCTTTCTAACAGCTTAACCTTCAAGGCTTGATCCTCGTTCTCATCCCTCACGCAAGTTCAGTGGCGTGCCGCAGGCAAGGTTCGTACGCATGATACGCTCCGCAATGCTGCGCAAAAGTCACTTTGCTCAATTGCGTCCGTGCCGCGCGAACGCTGTTCTTCCCTTGATCGTTGTCTCTTCTCTTACTCCGCACACGCACGCACGCGAGACAGGGAAATTTTTCTTGAAAAAAAAATCGGGAAGTACAGTTCAACTCCGCATTGCCGTTCAGTCCGCAAAATGCACGCTGCTTGCGAAAGCGTGCTGCGGCGCGGTTGCGAGTATACCCAGACAGGGATATGGGATCACCCGGGCGGTTTTTGCCTTTGGTGCCCGAGTGATCCCACCGCCCGGGCGATCCCACATCCCTGTCTAAGTATACTCGCAACCGCGCCGCAGCACGCTTTCGCAAGCAGCGTGCATTTTGCGGACTGAACGGCAATGCGGAGTTGAACTGTATAGCCTTACCAGCACACTTCCTCACTATATCATCCTTGCGTTGGCAAAGATTGGTAAGGAAGTGCCTTTGGAAGCACTGTATTCCAGCGTAACAAGATTTTGAAGAAGGGCCCTGAAGGTAATTTTGCAGTTCTCAATTATCGGTGAGGTTGTGCTACGAACAGAGGGGTGCGGGAAGGATGGTACGCCGCGCGCGGCGAGGACACGCGACGCGTGTTGCGTAGCGGCGTACCACCGTCGATTCATCGTTGTATAGCGGAGTCAACAGAAATAATAGGACTGCATCACAGCTTAGTAACCGTCTCTGGATGCTAGGGCATTCCATCTGCTTGTATATAACCCAGAAATATAGAATTCTTAGTAATCTCCTTTACAACTAACCATGTTCACGGAAGTTAGGTGGCAAAAGAAGTCATTCTCCAGTTACCCATAGATCTTGGTTATTTAGGCACCTCATTTCTGTTAACATCTAGCACTCATCCTATCATTTGAGAGGTAGGCGAGTTTCCAAACATCTCGTTGGAGGGAAATGACCCAATCAACGCTAGGTGGTACGCCGCGACGCAACACGCAACGCATACTTCCCGCCGCGCGCGGCGTACCATCTGGCCGCCACCCCGAACAGAGCAGTCGATCGTAGTGGTCGACATCTCGGGGTGTTAATTTCGTGCTAAAACTTGACGGTCGTCTCGCTTTGAAAACCATTTTCTATAGTGGATCTATCCACGGCAGGGACCGATGCACAACCCCTGCCGCCGGTGGTGGTGGGCGCCCGGTGGAAGGGCATCGATCGATTGCTGGCCGCACAGCTGATCAGCACAATTGCATTTTCCTCTTTTCATCCCTCTTCTGCTTTCTCCTTCCACTTTTCTATCCTTTTCTTCCTTTTGTTCGTTTTTCCATCATTAACGAAGCGTTCTCATTGCCTGTGCGTTTGATTCACGTATCTCCGTCAACAAACTACGTGATGTTAAAACTTTTTAATGCAGATTCTTTTTTTAGATTAATATTCCATCGCACACGCAATTAGAACACCAAGTTAATAATGGAGGAAGAGAAAAGCTAGGAGATAGATAGAAATATGGAAGGAGAAAGCAGAAGAGGGATGAAAAGAGGAAAATGCGTTGGTGCTGGTCAGCTGTGCGGCCGGCAATCGATCGATGCCCTTCCGCCGGGCGCCCACCACCACCGCCGTCAGGGGTTGTGCATCGGTCCCTGCCGTGGATGGATCAACTATACCACCCCACTTAGCTGTATACTGCGAAAGCAGTTCGCATGGGAATCGAAGCGATAGTTTACTCCAAAATAACGCTCACAAGTGTCGTTGAGGTCCGCCAACGGGTAAAAGTTACTGAGTGTAGACGTTGTGCACTCAGAAAATATACCAGACCTAATATTGGCGACCCAGTGGATAATCAAACCTCAATTAGGTTCAATAATAAGCTTGTTTACTATAGTCATCCAGGTGGAAAACGGCCGAATTATGTCGATTAGCCGTCAAAAACCAACCCAAAGCGCGTTTTTCTTCGCTCATCCAGTTCTTTGGCATCGCGCCAGGCCGGCAGCCGCCGCGTCGCGACAACGGTGCGGCGACTGTGCGCGGGAATTCAAATGACAGCCACCGATAGGATATACATAAATGCGTTGGACGCGCGTGCCGTCCATTGAGCACCGCTCCAACCACCATGGCGGTTCCACCATTTGAATGGCTAATGCCATGGAGACAAAACTCCGACACTGGCAGCGGACTCCTACAGGAGTCGGCTGGGAGTCCTAGTCTCCCCTGCAACAGGAGTCCTGGTTTTCTCCTGTAGGAGTCCTGTGATACTCCTGTAGGAGCCCTATTATTCTCCTGTAGGAGACCGGAACTTGTACGGTAGCTTGGAGGGAATTTCAAAAAACGTTTGCTGGAATCAAGCCAAAACCGCTTCGTTTTCGTTTTTTTTTTTCAAATTGAAGCATGATTTTCACACTTCTTCGTTGACAATTTTGTCAACGGCAAAAATTAGTGTAGGGCATTACGCCCCATTACATTCCTCCCTCACTTATCATCAGGGAGGAGATTCGGCTCCTAAGCACCCCAATCAATCAATGAGAGGGGCGCCTCTGTGAACCTGCATGGGCGAATCAGCTCTCCACCCCATGAACACGCGTATCGTACACCGCGCGGGTTCGATCAATGGTTCAACGTGCGCGTTCCAGGACAACTACCGGAGCTGTTTTGTCCTGTAGGAGACCCAGTGGAAGCGATGCGGCAGCGTGTCCTGTAGGAGGCCGCTTCACTTTAGTTCGGTCTCCTGCAGGACAAAACAGCTCCTGCGGGAGACCGCGATCGTCGTTTTCTCCTGCAGGAGTCCGCTGCCAGTGTCGGAGCCCTCCGACACTGGCAGCGGAGTCCTACGGGAGAAAACTACGATCGCGGTCTCCTACAGGAGCTGTTTTGTCCTGTGGGAGACCGAACTAGAGCGAAGCGGTCTCCTACAGGACATGCTGCCGCATCGCTTCCAATGGGTCTCCTACAGGACAAAACAGCTCCGGTAGTTGTCCTGGAACGCGCACGTTGAACCATTGATCGAACCCACGCGGTGTACGATACGCGTGTGCATCGGGTGGAAAGCTGATTCGCCCATGCAGGTTCACAGAGGCGCCCCTCTCATTGATTGATTGGGGTGCTTAAGAGCCGAATTTCCTCCTTGATGAAAAGTGAGGGAGGAATGTAATGGGGCCTAATGCCCTACACTAATTTTTGCCGTTGACAAAATCGTCAACGAAGAAGTGTGAAAATCATGCTTCGATTTAAAAGAAATTCGAAAACAAGGCGGTTTTGGCTTGATTCCAGCAAACGTTATTTGAAATTCCCTCCAAGCTACCGTACAAGTTCCGGTCTCCTACAGGAGAATAATGGGACTCCTACAGGAGTATCACAGGACTCCTACAGGGGAAAATCAGGACTCCTGTTGCAGGGGAGACTAGGACTCCCAGCCGACTCCTGTAGGAGTCCGCTGCCAGTGTCGGAGAACACAAAACGATTGACCGTGAAATAAATTGTGTTCTGTGCATCTACGTACAAGGCACGCCCCCCTTACGCGCAATTCTTTAATAATGGCTAGAGCGTTTGCCTGTGTTTCAAGCCGGATATGGTTTTTTCAGCCCTTTTATATTCTTTGAGAGTTTTATTAGATAGGAGGGCATTTAAGTCGATCTGCAGAGGTGATGAACTGTAGATCTTTCATTATGCTTTATTTGAAAAACTCTTGATAGCAATTTTTTGGCTTGTAACAACGTAGATTCAACAATCAGGAGTAACAATTACAATAACACAACCTACTCATTCATAAAAGAGATAGCCGAACAACAAAATAACAAGACAAATCAGTGCTTCCCATTGAATTTCTTGGGGAGAAACCTTTTTTCGATTGACACAGGAGGTGAACCGCATTTGGAAATTTTGTGACAGGATTCACTGCGATGCATTTGAATCTGCCAAAACGGATCCAGAAAATGTACGATTACGTTTGGCCGCAAGCGGAAGTGTTTTCTCCCCCCCTTCCCCGCCAAACGCCCCTGTCGCATAGACTGCATGGGCCGCCAACTCCACTAGAGCAATTCTAGTGAGCCCATGCTTTGCATGTGTATAGGTTGGAACAGCTAAGCCAAGAATAGATGTCTTCGCTAGCAGTAGGAGGAGAGCGCTTTCCACAAGTAAAATACGTGGCCAAATTCTCTCTATCTACATACATCGAGAGTCTTGGTGTGAGTCTTGGCAATGGCTGGCTAGAGCAGGATTCGAAGTGAAACCTTTTCCGCAATCAGGACATACAATATTCCTCTTGACACCAGCAGTTCCGTGATCGTTCTAAAAATTTGATAACTTAGTATAGCTTATCTTGACATTTGATCCATTAAAATCGTACTTTTTTATGTTGGAGCAGGCTCCGACGACAAGTGTATACCGATTCGCACTCCTCACATTTGAAGTCACCTTTCCTTCCAGTCTTAACTTTGTGTCTTATTCTTTGTTTTTCATTTTGCACTTCTTCTTCAGTCCAAAAATGCTTTTTGCGCAAATGCTGGTACAAATTGTATAACAGCAGAGGCCCCAATCCACAGACAGTACATATTTCAACGCTTCTCGTCTAAGATGAGAAGTGGCTAAGCAGTTTACATACGAATAAAGAGAAGTTAGAATTTCCCCAAAACAATTCAGGTATCAGGTATTCAAATGCAGGAAGTGGATTCCACAGGAAAATCCCAATAAATGATCGACCCAACACAAGGTCCGGATGCAGTTCGCAAAAAAACTAGTGAGATTTCCCAGCAATAGTATTAATAGTGCACAGAAACTAATATTAGAGAGGAATAGATCAAGAAAGTCACATATTATTCATTTAGTACACCTTATAACCCTAAATCGCTCTGCAACGACGTATACTATGCCCTTTTCCCAATTCCTGCATGCATTGCTCGCTATTCGAACGCGACGACCGACCAAAGAATTGCGCGTAAGGGGGGCGTGTCTTGTACGTGGTTGCCCACAACGCAATTTATTTTACGGTCAATCGTTTTGTGTTTCGTCTCCATGGCATTAGCCCATTTGAATCACCAGTCGCTTGTTCTGGGATCGTTCTACGCCACCGCATACGCAAAGGCAAGTCAGGAATTTTTGTGAATACCTTAGTTATGGCCCAACTTTAGCCCGCATTGCCATGGAGATGCCTCCGGAGATTTATCGCGCGGTGAAAAGTTTCATAGTCCACCGCTCGTCACGCGCGTACCGCGCTTGCGGTGAGAACTATGAAAGATGCCTTAGTGACAGCGGGAGAGCAGGCGGAGGTAGCAGCATCTCGAGAACATACAGCGCGTTCAGTGATAGGAATTTCGATTTTTCACAGAGGTTAAATACTTTTTTTTCAGCTTGCTAGCATCTTTTTCGAATCCAACTTCATTTTTCCTCAAACTCTTAAGCTAGTTATTACTTTAGATCCATCAGCTCCTCGCCGCCGAGATGTCGTACGTTCACGCCGTGGCAGTGTGGAGGAAAGAAGATCACCTCTATGCAAACCGACGTCACCCCCTCCACGAAGAGGGTTTTTGTCATGGGAGAGGTGCTGGCCGGCCGCGTCTTTCCTTCGGATTCTCCTGCTAAGGGCCGGCGTGGAGAGGAATCCTGGACCCGCTCAGAAGAAGAAGAAGTACTTATGTGCCACATGCGACAGAAATGTCTTTTGGAATGGGACCAGTGTCCAATGCTTTGGATGCCAAAGGTGGGTGCACTACTCTTGTTCGGGGCTGAGTTCTGTGAAGCATCATAACTCTGCTTTCCGCTGTGTGTTATGCTCTTCACCTACCAACTCTGATTCCTTTTCCTCAAATCGCCCCCTTTCCATTGTACATATCAATCTCAACGGCCTTCGTGCCAAACTTTCTGAACTCTCTCTCTTCGCACGTACTTACCATCCAGACGTGATCATGGTTCAAGAAACCAAGATCTCTCCATCACCTACCCGTCCTCATCCTAATATTCCGGGCTACACTGCCTTCATGCTCCAAGGTCAGCTCTTGGCGGAGGAGTTTCAACCTTTGTTTTATCCTCTCTCCCCTCCCACCTCATACCAAACACCCCCGCGGATGGTACTCTCGAGTACCTTTCAATCCATCTCGACCTTAAAACTCCCCTTTCTCTGTTCAACATCTATATTCCCCCTACCACCTCATGCCCCTCATCCTACAATCCCATTCCTCTTCTCAAACAACTTAACGATTGTTCCCTCTCATCATCAGTTGTTTTCGCGGGCGCCTTTAACGCCCATACCTTCTGCTTGTCCCTTGGTTCTGATGCTAGAGGAGAAGAAGTCGAAGAATGGGCTGAGGAATGCGACCTGGTCATCTTAAACGATGGTCAGCCCACTCGTCTCCCTGCCAACGGCCGATCTTCTAGCCCAGACTTAACTCTTGTCTCCTCCAACCTTTCCAACACATGCTCATGGTCCACCTCAACTACATTGTCTAGTGATCATATTCCTGTCTTTGTGCACATCGGTCTCTCAAATTCTCTTGCTCCTTATTCTGGTATTCGTCAACGTTCTTATCTCAATTTAGTCCAAGCAGACTGGTGCCTGTTCAGTGAGGTTGCGCTACGCCTAGCGGCTGATTACCCGTGGAATGGCAATGTGCACCAGAAGGAGCATCACTTATCGTATGCAATTCGCAGGGCCATGAAGGCGGTCATCCCTGTTGGCCGAGTTAAGACGTTCTATCCAAACGTCACAAGAGAAATTCTTCAGAAAATCAGGACTAGAGATGCCAGAAGAGCAGTTGACCAGCTAGACCCTGTCGTCGCTCAGCTGGATGGTGAGATCAGAAAAGATCTCGATCAGCACAAGAAAGAACAATGGGAAAAGTTCACAGAATAGTTGAATTTCAAGACGGACAGTGGAGCTACTTGGAAGGTGCTTCGGAAACTATCGGGAAAGAGCTCGTCAGCCACCGTCTCCACTATTGAGTTTGGTAATAACGTTTTCAAGTCAGGAAAGGGAGCCGCCTACTCTCTCGGTAAAAGTTTCTTTGTCACGAGTACAAGGCGAGGTCCGCAGAATTGAGTGACAGTAAGAGAGCTGTGCCGCCTTCCGCTCATGAGCACGGCCGAAGCGTACACTGTGGCACAAGTAGAGAAGATTATAAAGGACATGCGGAACTCCAAAGCTGTCGGTCCGGACGGCATTTGTCCTGCTGTACTGAAGAAACTCCCGACTGAGATCCTTCCGCTCATCGTTGATATGATTAACACTTCGTTTAGCTCTTGCACTATTCCGCAAAACTGGAAGACAGCCAACGTCATCCCGCTGCCCAAGCCTGGCAAACCTCAGTCATCAGTAAAGGGATATCGTCCCATTAGCTTGATGTCACCTTTCGCTTAGGTAGCCGAAAAGCTCACTGTCAAGGATCTAGCGGAGCACAACGAGAAGCAGTTGTTTCAACATGGGTTCAGGAGGCTACATTCCACAACTACGGCTTTGCTAGAAATTACGAGCTATGCTATCGACGGGTTCAACTTTAACAAGCCATTGAGAACTGTAGCTGTTGCGTTGGATCTCAATACCATCTTGGCAGAAGCGCTGGATATCGGCCTTTATCAAAGGTCGACGAGCAAGAGTCATGTTTCAGAACCATGTCTCCAACAGTATTCCAATGGCAGCTGGAGTCCCTCAGGGCGGGGTTCTATCGCCAGCCCTCTTCAGTCTGTACCTCGAAGATATGCCTGAGCCTCCACAGGACATCAAGGTCGTCGCGTATGCCGATGACATAACAATCATGTGTCGAGATCGGGACTTACAGGTGGCCGCCAATAAGATCAACGAGTACCTGATCACACTGAAGAGCTTTTTCGACCGCAAGATGCTAAGGATCTCTGCAGCCAAGTCGTCAGTGTCCGTTCTCACGACGGACCCATCCGAGCACAGCGCTCATCCGGATGTCGTGTGGGATGGAGACCGTTTGCCTGCTGCTCGCTTTCCAAAGCTGCTCGGTCTTGTGCTCGATCCGTCACTCAAGTTTTATAAGAATACCGAGCAGAAGCAGGCAGTCGTTAAAGCTAAGCTCAACGTTCTCAGAGCCCTGGGCGGCACTTCGTGGGGTAGCAGCAAGGAGACTATACTCACAACGTATAAGGCAATTCTTCAGCCCGCTCTGGAGTACGCCGCACCGGTATGGCAGCATCTCGTCTCAGAATCCTCCTGGACAAAGATGCAACGAGTGCAAAATGCTGCTCTCCGTATCGCCACCGGATGTGCAAGGAGTTCCCCAATCGAGCACCTGCATGCTGAGACCCGTCTATTACCAGTGAAGGAGCACTGTCAGCTCCAGGCCCAGCGATTCCGCATCAACATTATAAAGCAACCAAATCACCCATCGTGGAGAGTGCTAAACCCCGTTAGAGAGAGAAATATAAGAAAGCCATTCGCCGATGCTCCAAACAAAGTCAATTTGCAAAGATGGCACGACTCACAGCAAGAACGACTCCGTCTTTTGCGCGAGGAGCACACCAAATTCGTACGGTGTAATCTTGTGAAGGCGGCCATAAATCCTATTCTAGGAGATATACCGACCCCCATCTGCACCTCAGAGTCTCAACTCGGAAGAAAGGCAAGATGCACGCTCGCATCATTACGCTGTGGTCACTCTACAATGCTAATGTCTTATGTCAGCAGGATTGACAGCAGTAAATCTGATGTGTGCCCGGACTGCGGTACCATCGGCCACGATACCGCACATTTATTCAACTATCCGGAGCGACCTACCACGCTGACACCAATGGACCTATGGACGAATGCACTACTGGTCGCCCAGTTCCTCCGCCTATGACAAAACCCTCCATGTGGCTGCAAAGAAGAAGAAGCTCCTCGCCATTGTCCTTGCGACAGCCTTCGCGCTTCGTGTATTTGATTCCCCGCAGCTACACGCTCGCGAGGACGGGCCGGCAGATCCCCACATTTCTCTAGCCTGACTTTGGTCCGGCAGTTCTTGTCTTGGATACGGTCATTGTTTCGTGACTATCTCGGGGCTGTCATTTTCCATTGCAACCAGAGAAAATGATTCACTAATTTGGTTCTTAAAATGTCATGTTTTTTCTTCCACCATCATTGCTCATCTTCCAATGCTGCCTGGAGAATTTCTGAATCTTTTTGAGTCTTTCCGTACCGCCGCCATCGGACGGTGCCCAGTGCAGCCACGAATTTTGTTTGAGTCCTTGAAGTGGTTACTGTGACTCGCTGAGCCAACGTATAGAACAGGCTTCGTGGGCTGGACAGTAACTTGACACATTTGTGTGCGATTATTCGTGTGACCGTTTAAAGGCTTCCACGTAGTTGGGCGAGGCCAGTCGCTGGCCGCATTTGAGTACACGGGTGGCTACGCAGCTTTGCGGCAGCACTTTGTTCCCCATCGTTGTTTATCCTCAAGCATCGCGACGCCACTCGTTTCATCGGACTACGTAGAAGCGTTAACTCATCTTTCATTTTTTTATAGCTGCCTTCACCCTTATCAGCGTGTTGCTACTGTTAACACTTTGCACACGTAATTGCTAATCACGTTGAACCCATGGCTTCGTCCTCACGTACTCTGCCATCCTCCCCGGCTGTCGTTCCTTTCTGATAGATTTCCTTGGACGGACAACTGCTTTCTACGGAGCTGCTTGGCAAGTGACAAGTCATTAAAGACAGGTTTCTTGAATGTTGTTTTTTTTTCAGCTCATTTCAGGATAGCATTGTTGTTATTTGCAGGGTACAGACGGTTCCATTTGCCGAGCCCCTATTCATGAGCAAAAAAGCGTTGGATCCGCTAGTAGAATGTTTGGAAGGAGCTGATGGGCTAGACCAGGACTACGCTCCCGATGAAAACCTTGGTATGTGTGTGTGTGTTGTGTGTGTGTGTTTGTGTGTGTGTGTATATATATATATATATATATATATATATATATATATATATATATATATATTTATTTATTCATTTACTACATAGGCAAGCCTATGTAGTCAAAAACAATGTTCAAAGCGACCGCGGAATACGGACGAACCATAGCAAGTTGAAGCATGGAAACGAGAAAAAACAACATAGCGGAACAGAAAAAATTCGCATTGCTGCATTAATCAACCCAGAGAAAGGATTCACAAGGTATCCAGTGAGTCAGGAAGGGCTGCTTGTGCGATCAGCCAGCTCAATTTTTTCTCCAATGAAATTTTCGAATGACGGGTAGTTGGAAGCAGGGATGTGCGGAGATTTTTCTTGGAAACAGAAAAATCGCCAAAAATGGGCAGAAAACGAAAAAAAATCAAAACTCAATAAAATGTGTTTAGCGCACACTATATAAGTTTTTCCACAGCATCAAATGTTTACACATTCTTAGGTTAGAAATGTTTTTAGCACAATTTTCAAAACCCTACAACTGGCCAGAGTGGTAAGCACATACGCCCAAAAAACGCACATTATCATCGCGGAGACGACAATTTTCTCTAAACTTCCTTTCCCCAGACAATAGCAGCTAGATTACTCGATCAGAAGCTCAATATATATGTATGAGATTTACGTAGGTACAGTGCCAGCGAGTATAAATGACCTGACGCGCCGCTCGCTCCACCGTGGTGGGGTCGCTCTTACCTCTGTGGGAGTTTCATCATCTGCTTTACAGCCCCACCATCAATTTCCAAGGCTATGGAAGCGGCCATACCAGAAGGACGTGTAAAGACCTTTTACCCTAACGTCACCAGGGAGATATTACAGAAAATCCGGACAAGAGATGAAAAGAGATCTGCCAACCACCCTGAGGTCACTCAACTTGACGATGAGATTAGAAAGGACCTAGACAGACATAAGAAAGAGGAGTGGCAGAAGTTCACTGAAAAACTGAACTTCAAGGCAGATGGCGCTGCAACTTGGAAAATTCTGAGAAAGCTCTGGGAAAGGCACACCTGCCACTGTCTCCACGATCGAGTTCGACAATAATGTATTCAAGTCAAAGGGATGCCGCTTACGCCCTGGGCAAGAGCTTCTCCATAACAACTGCTAAGCGAGGCCCGCAAAACAGAGGGGCAGTAAGGGAGCTTTGCCGCCTTCCGCTAATGAGCACGGCCGAGGCCTTCACCCCTGTGCAGGTGGAGAAGATATTAAAAGAAGTGCGTAACTCAAAAGCTATCGGACCTGACGGAATCTGTCCCGCAGTCGTAAAGAAGCTTCCAGGTGAACTTCTCCCGCTGCTTACCGACTTAATTAATACCTCATTTCGAACATGCACATTGCCACAAGATTGGAAGACAGCGAATGTCGTCCCACTGCCTAAGCCCGGAGAACCGCAGTCGTCAGCGAAAGGATATAAGCCCATAAGCCTTTTGTCGCCATTGGCCAAGGTTGCTGAAAAGCTAATTGTCAATGATTCAGCTCAGCATAACGTAAAGCAGCAACACCAGCATGGTTTCAGAAAGCTACATTCGACCACGACAGCACTGCTGGAAATCGTTGGCTATACCATCGATGGTTTCAATGAGAGGAAACCACTCAGAACCGTCACTGTAGCTCTAGATTTGACAAAGGCATTCGACAGCGTCAACTTGGGCATGTTCTCGGAAAGCTTGTTGAAGTCTTCTATCCCTCCATGGCAGAAGCGCGGGATAACTGCATTTACTAAAGGCCGTCGAGCAAAAGTTATGTTCCAAAGTCATGTTTCAAGCAGTATTCCCATAGCTGCTGGTGTCCTGCAAGGCTGAGTCTTGTCGTCCGCTCTGTTTAATCTGTACCTAGAGGACATTCCGGCTCCTCCCCAGGACATAAAAGTTGTCGCCTATGCTGACGATATGACTATCATGTCCCACAACCGCGACATTCAAGCCGCCGCGAGCAAGATCAACGAATACTTGATTGGTCTGGAGAGCTACTTCGACAACAAAATGCTCAGGGTTTCAGCCGCCAAATCCTCAGTATCACTTTTTACAACTGACCCCAAAGAGCCCACTGCCCATCCTGAAGTCAACGGGGGTGGAGATCGCCTTCCTGCTGCTCGTTTCGTCAAACTGCTCGGCCTTATACTTGATCCATCGCTGAGGTTTCACAAGAATACCGAGCAGAAGCAGACAGTTGTCAAGTCCAAGCTCAATGTGCTTGTTCCAAAGTCATGTTTCAAGCAGTATTCCCATAGCTGCTGGTGTCCTGCAAGGCTGAGTCTTGTCGTCCGCTCTGTTTAATCTGTACCTAGAGGACATTCCGGCTCCTCCCCAGGATATAAAAGTTGTCGCCTATGCTGACGATATGACTATCATGTCCCACAACCGCGACATTCAAGCCGCCGCGAGCAAGATCAACGAATACTTGATTGGTCTGGAAAGCTACTTCGACAACAAAATGCTCAGGGTTTCAGCCGCCAAATCCTCAGTATCACTTTTTACAACTGACCCCAAAGAGCACACTGCCCATCCTGAAGTCAACTGGGGTGGAGATCGACTTCCTGCTGCTCGTTTCGTCAAACTGCTCGGCCTTATACTTGATCCATCGCTGAGGTTTCACAAGAATACCGAGCAGAAGCAGACAGTTGTCAAGTCCAAGCTCAATGTGCTAAGGGCACTAGGGGGTACATCATGGGGCTGCAGCAAGGAGACTATTTTGACCACATATAAGGCTATATTGCAGCCCGCCCTGGAGTATGCGGCACCTGTTTGGCAGCACTTAGTGTCGGATACATCCTGGAGCAAAATGCAGCGTGTGCAAAACGCTGCCCTTCGGACCGCCACTGGGTGTGCCAGGAGTTCGCCCATTGAACATCTTCACGCCGAGACCCGGGTACTACCAGTGAAAGAGCATTGTCAGCTCCAGGCCCAGCAGCTGCACATCAACATCGTCAAACCGCCCAACCGTGTTCCGCAAGGCGTAGTGTTGTCCCCTGCCCTATTCAGCCTGTATGTTGAGGACATTCCCGAGCCTCCCAATGATGTAAAGATTGTTATGTATGCCGACGACATCACCATCATGTGCCAGGACCGTGACCTGCAGATAGCCGCTAACAAGATCAGCGCCTATCTCGTCGAGTTGAAGCTCTTCCTCGATAATATGATGCTCACAGTCTCTGCCGCAAAATCCTCTGTTTCAGTGTTCACAACAAACACCAAGGAACACAGTGCCCATCCAGATGTTAAATGGGATGTTGACCTGTTGCCAGCAGCAAAATTCCCCAAGCTGCTTGGCCTTATTCTTGATCCGTCACTGAAGTTCCACAAAAACGCGGAACAGAAACAAACAGTCGTCAAGGCTAGGCTTAATATCTTGAGAGCTCTCGGAGGAACATCATGGGGAAGCAGCCGAGAGACTATATTGAGAACCTACAGAGCAATACTTCAGCCGGCTCTGGAATATGCGGCACCAGTGTGGCAGCACCTGGTGTCTGATAGCTCATGGAATAAGCTGCAGCGTGTACAGAATGCTGCGCTTAGAATTGCTACCGGTTCTGCAAGGAGCTCCCCGGTGGAGCATCTTCACGCGGAGGCCTGCATATTGCCGGTCAAGGAGCATTGTGAACTCCAGGCACAGCAGATGTATATTAATGTTCTGAGACAGCCGAATCATCCGTCAAAGAGAATCATGAAGCCCATAAGAGAGAGGTCGATTAGGACGCCGTTCGCCGATGCTCCTCGTAAAGTTGATGTACAGAGATGGGCCGACTCCAACATGGAAAGGCTTCGTCTTCTGCGTGAGGAGCACACCCAGTTTGTTCGAGGATATCTGGCGAAGGCGGCTGTGAATGCTATCTTAGGAGCAGTGCCGCCGCGGGTTTGCGAGTCCGAGTCTCAACTCGGCAGGCGAGCCAGATGTGCTCTTGCCTCGCTGCGCTGTGGTAACTATTCTGCTCATGTTGTACGTCAACAAGATCGACAGCAGACGACCAGACGCATGCCCGGACTGTGGTGCTCCCGGACACGACACGGCGCACTTGTTCATGTGCCCGAAGAGACCTACCTCCTTAACCACAATGGACCTTTGGACGAATCCTGTGAAGCCCGCCCAGTTCCTCAATCTATGACAAAAATCACTTTGAGGCTAAGAAGAAGAAGAAAAGGACGAGTTTACGCAGACAGAAAATGTCCTATCAGTCAAAAAAAGATGCAATCCATGAGACTATTCGTGGATGAATACCCACAATTGAAAGCTTTCGCAATAATTTATTATGGGGCACCTTATCGAAAGTTTTGGTGAAGTCAAAATAAACAAAGTCCACATTTTTCCCTGATCGATAAGAACTGTCCAGTTGTTCAACATTTCTACCGTCACTGTGGACTTAGTGTGAACTGAACTGCGGAGTGATCGCTAGAGCCCAAGGGAGGCGAAATTGTAACGGAGCTGACAAGGTCTCGATCATTGCTCATAACCAGATCGAGG
Source organism: Aplectana chamaeleonis (assembly GCA_029168955.1). NCBI lineage: Eukaryota > Metazoa > Nematoda > Chromadorea > Rhabditida > Cosmocercidae > Aplectana > Aplectana chamaeleonis. The sequence continues at coordinate 67,080 of JAPDOI010001698.1, read as the reverse complement.
ATGTGATCACCACGAGTAGCAGCCTCAACATATTGTACCAAATTGTGGGTAGCACACATAGTGACAAAGCTTTTGGAAATTGAACTCACAGTAGAACAGTTATCCCACTGGATATCGGGCAAGTTGAAGTCAGCAGTAACGATAGATGGCCAATTGCACGAGATCAAGTCACTGATTGTCTTACTCATTTGTTCTGTGAAAAATGCACTGCAGTTAGGAGTTCGTTAAGCAACAATGAACCGGATAGGTTTAAGGTCAGTTTCTAAGTCAGAACACAAAATTTCGTAAGAATCTGGTACAGACTCTTGAAACACCGCTACAGGGTAGAAGAGCTTCCGTGCTAGTAGCAGAACACCACCACCCTTTTTACGACTTCGATCGCACCTAATGACCTCGTAATGAGTAGACTAATCACCAAGGAGGGAAGCCAAATCAATTCCACCGTTAAGCCAAGTTTCTGTGATAGCTATTATATCGGTATCAAGTTTTTGGAGAAGGTAATGCAAAGCCTCAGAATTTATAATAACTGACCTGATATTGGTTAAGATAGATGAAATATGACACTGAGGAGTCCTGAAAGGGCTTACAAGTTTTCCGAACCCCGAGTGGCTGGATTTACAGTCATAGGAATTGCCGTATCTTGAGTCATAGGCAGTTGGGAAGACGCGGCAGACAACTGCGACACAGAAAAAACAGCTTCAATGTTTTAGGTGCCCTAATTTTCACTCAGAAGAGCAAAGCTATTCCCGGAACTACCGTTCGGGAGTTGCCGTCGGGCCCTGGCCCTGTCCCTCTCCTCCTTTGAGAGAGAGGGCCTTGTAAAGACCTCCTTGGAGGAGAAAGATTTGAGCCAATGGGCTCGACGACAAATTAAATTAGCGTGAAAAGTTCTAGGCAACACCAACTTAATTAAGCGTGACCGACCAGAACTCGACTTACCCATCCGATATATGGATGTGGGCCTGCACTCAACATCCAAATAGTCGAATATCTTAGCAATACAATTTTCATCATGTAATAACCCTAACCGATTAAGTTACATCATAAGATTCATCAATACCAGAGATCACTACCGACCGCTTCCTCTCACGTTCCTCAAACGTGCAATCACAAATATTCATAGGCCTAACATAAGAAGATGAACGCACAGTTAATTTTTGAGAAAGCTCAGACTTGAGAGCAACAATTTCGACTTGTAATACAGCATTATCCTGTAGTAGCTGGACATTCTCAGCGGCTAACGACCTGTTCTCATCTACAAGTTCAAGATTCTTCGACATGATCAAATCAAACCTCTCCTTCATAGACGAGAATTTGCCTATCACAAGTTTCAAATGCGTTGGAGGTGTTGCATCCTTCATCACTTCCACAATAGCACTGGCGAAATTCAACGGTGCTTGTGATCCAACTTCTCTGCCGCGACTTGTTGATGCCCGCGTCTGAACAGGAGAGCGGCGAACACGGTTAGGCATACTTGCAAAATAGATGAGATGAAGCTAATAGACCTGTGCTGGTGGCTTGTTGAAAAGTCGAGTATATGATTTCGCACCCCGCCACAGAGGTACTCGCAATTGTTATACTCGGCTGAAAGTCCTTTGACGTTGCCTAGACTCGCGTTGCAGCGCTGAATGTCGGCACATTGTCAGGCCGCTCGAGCGAATTGGCTATTGCTTTTGAGCGTAGACGTATTGATCTCTGTGCAGTGCAAGAGACGAGATGGTCAGGTAGTAAGTCCAAGGACATTGGCAGAGGCTTGAAAGTCCTGTTTCATGGCAGCCCGAGAACCACGAACAGTGTTGGCATTGTTGTGTCTAAACGCTTTCGTGACGCGATTGCTGAGGTGCATCGCTTTGACGACCGTTTGATGAAGATAATCATCGTTAACGATGAACAGCGCATTAATTTCTTTTCGGTGTATGCCCCGCAGACTGGTTGTGCGTACCGAGTAAAGAATAATTTCTGGATGATGCTCGATGAGAAGACCTCCGAGGTACCGCCAGAAGACATAGTTATCGTCGCGGGAGACGTGAATGGTCAAATCGGAGAGACGAGCCAAGGCTATAAATGCCTCAGAGGTTTCGGTTACGGACTACGAAACACGGATGGCGAACGAATTCTCGAGTACGCCGATTCACATGAACTTATCGTTGTCAACACAACCTTTCGAAAGCGCTAGTCTCACCTTGTCACTTTTTACAGCGGCAACAATATGACGCAGATTGATTTTGTACATGTCCGACACCGCGACAAAAAGATGGTCTCAGATGCGAAAATCGTCCCGTACGAGACGGTTGCAACACAACACCGTCCGCTGATATGCACGATGAACATCATGCCGGCCAGGCGTAGTATTGTTGAGCGGTGTGGACCTTCTCGGATAAAGTGGTGGCGTTTGTGGCGGCTTTGTCAAACTCACGGTTAGCAGGGAGTATTATAGCTCCCTAACAGCTGCTTCTGCGAGAATTCTGTCTTGCAACGGTTTATTCAACCTTAGCACTTGGTGGTGCAACAGTAGTAGAAAGCTGAACAATGTAGGCGTTGCCTCTTACTATATCGGCGAGGACACGCCCGGTATCAAACAACTGGCCGCCAGGTATTTACAAAGCATATAAGCGGCGAGATAAAAGTGATGCTTGCCACTGGCATCCTAGAACATCGATAGTGCCCAGAGGTTCTGGTGGAACACCAGAACATCGTTTGAGGGAGAAGGAAGGTGATGTTTTCTCGCGTGTTCACCTACCCCCAGTCACTACTGTACACGAATCGTGGTAGAAGGCATCCAGAACGATGATAGAGTCGGCGCGCTTGGAACTTGGGTTCACGAAGCCCGGCCGAAGGAAAATTGATACGCAAACGTGGCTTTGGACAGATGAAGTGCGGAGTCCGCACTGCGGACCAAGGTTCGTGAGAAAAAGAAAGCATATCACGCGTTCCTTGCCAGCAAGACGGATGGAAACTGGTAGAAGTACCGCGAAGCGAAGAAGTCTGCTAAGCAAGCCGTGGCGAGAGTGAAGGCTGCACATTATGGAGAACTGTATGAAAAGCTGGATACGCGTGACGGTGAACTTCTCGTGTATCGATTTGCGAAATCCCTTCAGCGTGGAATGGAGGACATAGAGAAGTTCTACGGTGTTAATGATCTTCTTCTTCTTTGCAGCCACATAGAGGGTTTTGTCATAGGCGGAGGAACTGGGCGACCAGTAGTGGATTCGTCCATAGGTCCATTGGTGTCAGCGTGGTAGGTCTCTCCGGACAGTTGAATAAATGTGCGGTATCGTGGCCGATGGTACCGCAGTCCGGGCACACATCAGATTTACTGCTGTCAATCCTGCTGACATAAGACATTAGCATTGTAGAGTGACCACAGCGTAATGATGCGAGCGTGCATCTTGCCCTTCTTCCGAGTTGAGACTCTGAGGTGCAGATGGGGGGCGGTATATCTCCTAGAATAGGATTTATGGCCGCCTTCACAAGATGACACCGTACGAATTTGGTGTGCTCCTCGCGCAAAAGACGGAGTCGTTCTTGCTGTGAGTCGTGCCATCTTTGCAAATTGACTTTGTTTGGAGCATCGGCGAATGGCTTTCTTATATTTCTCTCTCTAACGGGGTTTAGCACTCTCCACGACGGGTGATTTGGTTGCTTTATAATGTTGATGCGGAATTGCTGGGCCTGGAGCTGACAGTGCTCCTTCACTGGTAATAGACGGGTCTCAGCATGCAGGTGCTCGATTGGGGAACTCCTTGGACATCCGGTGGCGATACGGAGAGCAGCATTTTGTACTCGTTGCATCTTTGTCCAGGAGGATTCTGAGACGAGATGCTGCCATACCGGTGCAGCGTACTCCAGAGCGGGCTGAAGAATTGCCTTATACGTTGTGAGTATAGTCTCCTTGCTGCTACCCCACGAAGTGCCGCCCAGGGCCCTGAGAACGTTGAGCTTAGCTTTAACGACTGCCTGCTTCTGCTCGGTATTCTTATGAAACTTGAGTGACGGATCGAGCACAAGACCGAGCAGCTTTGGAAAGCGAGCAGCAGGCAAACGGTCTCCATCCCACACGACATCCGGATGAGCGCTGTGCTCGGATGGGTCCGTCGTGAGAACGGACACTGACGACTTGGCTGCAGATATCCTTAGCATCTTGCGGTCGAAAAAGCTCTTCAGTGTGATCAGGTACTCGTTGATCTTATTGGCGGCCACCTGTAAGTCCCGATCTCGACACATGATTGTTACGTCATCAGCATACGCGACGACCTTGATGTCCTGTGGAGGCTCAGGCATATCTTCGAGGTACAGACTGAAAAGGGCTGGCGATAGAACCCCGCCCTGAGGAACTCCAGCTGCCATTGGAATACTGTTGGAGACATGGTTCTGAAACATGACTCTTGCTCGCCGACCTTTAATAAAGGCCGATATCCAGCGCTTCTGCCAAGATGGTATTGACGACTCCAGTATGTTGCCTGACAGGACTCCAAGGTTAACCGTATCAAATGCCTTGGTGAGATCCAACGCAACAGCTACAGTTCTCAATGGCTTGTTAAAGTTGAACCCGTCGATAGCATAGCTGGTAATTTCTAGCAAAGCCGTAGTTGTGGAATGTAGCCTCCTGAACCCATGTTGAAACAACTGCTTCTCGTTGTGCTCCGCTAGATCCTTGACAATGAGCTTTTCGGCTACCTTAGCGAAAGGTGACATCAAGCTAATGGGACGATATCCCTTTACTGATGACTGAGGTTTGCCAGGCTTGGGCAACGGGATGACGTTGGCTGTCTTCCAGTTTTGCGGAATAGTGCAAGAGCTAAACGAAGTGTTAATCATATCAACGATGAGCGGAAGGATCTCAGTCGGGAGTTTCTTCAGTACAGCAGGACAAATGCCGTCCGGACCGACAGCTTTGGAGTTCCGCATGTCCTTTATAATCTTCTCTACTTGCGCCACAGTGAACGCTTCGGCCGTGCTCATGAGCGGGAGGCGGCACAGCTCTCTAACTGTCACTCTATTCTGCGGACCTCGCCTTGTACTCGTGACAAAGAAACTTTTACCGAGAGAGTAGGCGGCTTCCTTTCCTGACTTGAAAACGTTATCACCAAACTCAATAGTGGAGACGGTGGCTGGCGAGCTCTTTCCCGATAGTTTCCGAAGCACCTTCCAAGTAGCTCCACTGTCCGTCTTGAAATTCAACAGTTCTGTGAACTTTTCCCACTGTTCTTTCTTGTGCTGGTCGAGATCTTTTCTGATCTCACCATCCAGCTGAGCGACGACAGGGTCTAGATGGTCAACTGCTCCTCTGGCATCTCTAGTCCTGATTTTCTGAAGAATTTCTTTGGTGACGTTTGGATAGAACGTCTTAACTCGGCCAACAGGGATGGCCGCCTTCATGGCCCTGCGAATTGCATCAGATAAGTGATGCTCCTTCTGGTGCACATTGCCATTCCACGGGTAATCAGCCGCTAGGCGTAGCGCAACCTCACTGAACAGGCACCAGTCTGCTTGGCCTAAATTGAGATAAGAACGTTGACGAACACCAGAATAAGGAGCAAGAGAATTTGAGAGATCGATGTGCACAAAGACGGGAACATGATCACTAGACAATGTTGTCGAGGTAGACCATGAGCAAGCGTTGGAAAGGTTGGAAGAGACTAGAGTTATGTCTGGGCTAGAAGACCGGCCGTTGGTAGGGAGACGAGTGGGCTGATCATCGTTTAAAATGACCAGGTCGCACTCCTCAGCCCATTCTTCGACTTCTTCTTCTCTAGCATCAGAACCAAGGGACGAGCAGAAAGTATGGGCGTTGAAGTCGCCCGCGAAAACAACTGATGATGAGAGGGAACAATCGTTAAGTTGTTTGAGAAGAGGGATGGGATTGTAGGAGGAGGGGCATGAGGTGGTAGGGGGAATATAGATGTTGAAAAGAGAAAGGGGAGTTCTAAGGGGGAGATGGATTGGAAGGTACTCGAGAGTACCATCCGTGGGGGTGTTTGGTATGAGGTGGGAGGGGAGAGAGGATAAAACAAAGGTTGAAACTCCTCCGCCAAGAGCTGACCTTGGAGCATGGAAGGCAGTGTAGCCCGGGATGTAGGATGAGGACGGGTAGGTGATGGAGAGAGCTTGGTTTCTTGAACCATGAGCACGTCTGGATGGTAAGTACGTGCGAAGAGAGAGAGCTCAGAAAGTTTGGTACGAAGGCCGTTCAGATTGATATGTACAATGGAAAGGGGGCGATTTGAGGAAGAGGAATCAGAGTTGGTAGTTGAAGAGCATAAAACACAGCGAAAAGCAGAGTTATGATGCCTCACAGAACTGAGACCCGAACAGGAGAGATGCACCCACCTTTGGCATCCGAAGCACTGGACGCTTGTTTTCCTCCATGTGACATCCTTGCCGCACGTGGCGCATAGGTACTTCTGAGCGGGTCCAGGATTCCTCTCCACGCCGGCCCTTAGCAGGAGAATCCGAAGGAGAGACGCGGCCGGCCAGCACCTCTCCCATGACAAAAACCCTCTTCGTGGAGGGGGTGACGTCGGTTTGCATAGAGGTGATCTTCTTTCCTCCACACTGCCACGGCGTGAACGTACGACATCTCGGCAGCGTGTTAATGATGAAAATGGTCAGCTGCTTGTGGACCGCGGAAAGGTGATGAGGAGATGGCGTGACTATTTCGAGAAGATCTCAAGGGAGGAATTCCCCCATCCGCCTATACCTGGATCTACACCCACAAGCGGCCCAGTTCATTCGATCACCGTCGAGAAAGTACAGACGGCGTTAGTACGTATGAGGCCGGGAAAAACAACGGGGCTCGACGATCTGGCGGCAGACAGGTGGAAGGCACGGTGCTGGAGCCCTGCTGACTGGCTAGCGCAGTTCTTCAATCAGGTTGTGGCTGAAAAGAGAACACCTGAGGATTGGCAGCGGAGCACGAGAATACCTATATGGAAGAAGAAGGGTAGTCCAGCAGATTGTGCCAATCATCGCCCAATTCGGCTGCTGTCCCATAGCATGAAAATCTTTGAACGTGTTCTCGATCGCCGCATCCGTGAAATCGTCGAGATTACCAAAAATCAATGTGGCTTCGTTTCTAACTGTGGCACTACCGATGCCATTCATGCTGCCCGACTACTGATCGAGAAGCACCGCGAGAAAAACAAGACGCTTCATCTCGCCTTCCTCGATTTGGAGAAGGCGTTCGACCGAGTCCCGCATGAAGTGATATGGTTCGCTTTGCGGCAGCATGGTGTCCCAGAAGAGCTCTTTGATTGGGTGAAGATTCTCTACGCTGATCCAAGAGGTCGTGTTCAAGCAGCAGCCGGGACGTCGGCTGAGTTTTCCGTCTCTGTTGGTGTCCATCAGGGATCTGATCTGTCCCCGCTTCTTTTTGTGATTGTGATGGATACAATTACACGAGACTTGCAGAAACCAGTGCCATGCTCGCTGTTGTACGCTGATGACGTGATGTTTGCATCTGAAGAAAAGTCCAACTTTGACCGACAGGTGCAAGCATGAAGTAATCGGCTGTCTCGGTTTGGATTACGCCTCAATGTCAATAAAACGGAATATCTGTTCACGAACGGTGATGAACAGAAGTCTATAAAAGTCGGCGGTTTTGAGCTACCGCGTGCTGAAGTCTTCGAGTATCTCGGATCGACAATCTGATTGCAACCTAAGTTCCGAAGTTGTCTCTCACTTGGGAGCAGCTAGTCAAAGTGGCGTTCGATGACTGGGGTGCTTTGCGATAAGAAAATGCCTGATCGCTTGAAGTCGAAGATTTATCGAGTCGTTGTCTGACCGGTCGCGCTGCACGCCAGAGTGCTGGCCTGCAACGAAGGACGTCTTCTTCTTCTTCTTTGCAGCCACATTGAGGGTTTTGTCATAGGTTGAGGAACTGGGCGACCAGTAACGGATTCGTCCATAAGTCCATTACGGTCAGCGTGGTAGGTCTCTCCGGACAGTTGAATAAATGTGCGGTATCGTGGCCGATGGTACCGCAGTCCGGGCACACATCAGATTTACTGCTGTCAATCCTGCTGACATAAGACATTAGCATTGTAGAGTGACCACAGCGTAATGATGCGAGCGTGCACCTGGCCCTTCTTCCGAGTTGAGCCTCGGATGTGCAGACTTGGGGCGGCACTACCCCCAATATGGGATTAATGACCGCCTTTTCCAGATGACACCGTACAAACTGAGTATGCTCCTCGCGCAATAGACGGAGTCGTTCTTGCTGTGAGTCGTGCCATCTCTGCAGATTGACTTTGCTGGGAGCATCGGCGAATGGCTTTCTGATCTTTCTCTCTCTGACGGGGTTTAGCACTCTCCAAGAGGGGTGATTTGGTTGTTTGACAATGTTGATGAAAAATTGTTGGGCCTGGAGCTCACAGTGCTCCCTTACTGGTAATAAGCGGGTCTCAGCATGCAAGTGATCGACCGGGGAACTTCTTGCACACCCGGTGGCGATTCGAAGAGCCGCATTCTGTATGCGTTGCATCTTAGTCCAAGAGGATTCCGAATCTAGATGCTGCCAAACTGGGGCGCCGTATTCCAGTGCAGGCTGGAGAATAGCCTTATACGTTGTAATAATGGTTTCTTTGCTGCTACCCCATGTTGTACCGCCCAGGGCTCTAAGCACGTTAAGCTTCGCTTTAACGATAGCCTGCTTCTGTTCCGTGTTCTTATGGAATTTGAGCGATGGATCGAGTACGAGTCCGAGAAGTTTTGGGAAGCGGGCGGCAGGCAAACGATCTCCATTCCATACGACATACGGATGTGCGCTGTGTTCAGATGGGTCCGTTATGAGTACGGATACCGATGACTTTGACGCAGAAATCTTCAGCATTTTGCGGTCGAAGAAGCTTTTCAGTGCGGTCAAGTACCCGTTAATCTTAGCGGCGGCCACATTTATGTCCCGATCACGACACAAGACAGTCATATCATCAGCGTAAGCGACCACCTTGATATCTTGGGGTGGGGCGGGCATATCTTCGAGGTACAGACTGAAGAGAGCAGGCGACAATACACCGCCCTGTGGGACTCCAGCTGCAATCGGAATGCTGTTTGAGACATGATTCTGGAACATCACTCTAGCCCGTCTTCCCTTAGTGAATGCAGCTATCCAGCGCTTTTGCCATGACGGGATTGATGACTCCAGTAAGTTGTTTTATAAGATACCAAGATTCACTGTGTCGAAAGCCTTAGTGAGATCCAAGGCAACTGCTACAGTTCTTTCCGGCTTATACGCGTTGAAACCATCAATTGCATAGCTCGTAATTTCTAACAAAGCTGTCGTGGTGGAATGCATTTTTCTGAATCCATGCTGAAACACCTGCCTCTCGTTGTGCTCGGCCAGGTCTTTGACGATCAGCTTTTCAGCTACTTTAGCAGAAGAAGACAACAAGCTAATGGGCCGATATCCCTTGACTGAAGCTTGGGGCTTGCCAGGCTTGGGCAGCGGAACGACGTTTGCCATCTTCCAATTCTGCGGGATAGTACACGACATGAACGAGGAGTTTATCACATCAGTGAGGAGCGGTAGTAAGTCAGTGGGTATCTTCTTCTTCTTCTTCTTTGCAGCCACAGAGAGGGGTTCTGTCATAGGTTCAGAAACTCGGCCACTAGCACTGGGTTCGTCCACAGATCCATTGTCGTCAATGTAGTCGGTCTTTTCGGGCAATTGAACAGGTGCGTAGTAGTATGCCCTTGACTACCGCAATCAGGACACTCGTCAGGTTTGCTGTTGTCAATCCTATGCAAGTATGACATAAGCATGGGGAGTGTCCACAGCGTAACGATGCAAGGGTGCACCTGGCACGCCTGCCAAGTTCCATCTCTGTCTCGGAGACCTTTGGAGGTGCGACTCCCAGGATGGGGTTTATGGCAACTCTGCTCAAGTGTTCGTTCACGAATCGGGTATGCTCCGCGCGCAAGAGACGGAGGCGTTCTTGTTGTGCTTCGGTCCATCTCTGCACATCTACTTTCGACGGAGCATCAGCGAAAGGCTTTCTGATACATCTCTCTCTCTCACCGGGTTTAGTACTCTTCGCGAAGGGTGATTCGGCTGCTTCACGATGTTAATGTACATTTGTTGCGCCTGGAGTTGGCAGTGGTCTCTAACTGGCAATATGCGAGCTTCAGCATGTAAGTGCTCTATTGGAGAGCTTTTGGAACAGCCTGTTGCAATTCGCAGAGCACAATTTTGGACGCGCTGCAGCTTGGACCAAGAGGTGTCCGACACGATGTGCTGCCAGACTGGCGCAGCATACTCCAAGGCGGGTTGCACAATAGCCTTATACGTGGTCAGGATCGTTTCTTTATTGCATCCCCAGGACGTTCCACCGAGAGCACGCAGGACGTTGAGTCTTGTTTTCACTGTGGCTTGCTTCTGCTCAGTGTTCTTATGAAACTTCAACGAAGGATCCAACACGAGTCCAAGCAGCTTGGGGAATCGGGTGGCCTGCAATTGAGTTTCGTCCCCATTTAACCATAGGATGGGCACTGTGCTCTGCATTATCAGTGGAAAAGACGGTGACGGACGATTTGGAGGCAGAGACTGTGAGCATTTTGCGATCGAAGAAACATTTCAACTCGATCAAGTAGTCATTGATCTTACTGGTGGCTACCTTAATGTCGCGATCTCGGCACAGAATAGTAATATCATCCGCGTATGCAACGACCTTGATGTCTTGAGGGGAACGGGCAGATCTTCTAGATATAAACTGAAAAGTGCTGGCAATAAAACTCCTCCTTGAGGGACACCAGTGGCGATGGGGATGCTATTGGAAACATGTCCTGGAATAGCACATTTGCCCGACGTCCTTTAGTGAAGGCAGTTATCCACCGCTTCTGCCATGGCTTGATGGTGGACTTCAACAGACTCTCTGATAGTAGGCCTAGATTGACAGTGTCAAATGCCTTTGTTAAGTCGAGGGCCACACCAACAGTACGTTGGGGTTTGATGGCATTGAAGCCGTCCAGCACATAGCTCACAATTTCCAACAAGGCCGTAGTGGTGGAATGTAATTTACGGAAACCATGTTGGTGCTGCTGTTGGCTGTTATGCCCGGCAAGCTCCTCCACAACCAGTTTTTCGGCAATTTTGGCGATGGGTGAGAGCAGACTGATCGGCCGGTACCCTTTAGCCGTGGATGGTGACTTTCCCGGCTTCGGCAGTGGAATAACACGAGCCACTTTCCAATTTTGGGGTAAAATGCATGTACGAAACGATGTATTTATGACGTCAGCAATAAAGGGCAGTAGTTCACTGGGCAGTCTCTTCAGGACTGCAGGGCTCAAACCGTCTGGCCCTAATGCCTTCGAGTTGCTCATCTCCTTTATCGCCTTCTCGACCTGCGCAGGCGTGACTGCATCATCTACATCCATGAGAGGCAACTTACAGAGTTCCCGTACAGTTATTCTGTTCTGTTTCTCTCTTTTGGTTCTAGTGATGAAAAAATGCTTCCCAAGAGCATTTGCGGCCTCTTTCCTGACTTGAAGACTCGGCCGTCGAATTCAATCGTGGAATTGTCGGCGGAGGTGAACTTTCCGGAGATCCTTTTCAAGGCCTTCCACGTTGCTGCTGCATCATTTCTGAAGTTCATCTTCTCAGTGAACTTTTCCCAAGTTTCCTTCTTGTGCCTGTCAAGGTCGTTCCTGATCTCATCATCCAGCGCAGCGATGTCTGGGTCAAGATGATTTGCGGCTCTCTTTGCTTCCCTTGTCCTTATCTTCTGCAGTGTTTCCCTGGTGACATTGGGAAAGAAGGTCTTTACGCGGCCTTCAGGGATCGCAGCTTTCATAGCCTTCAAGATAGCATCAGATAGGTGGCGCTCCTTCTGGTGTACATCGCCATTCCACGGATAATCAGCCGCTTGGCGGAGCGCAACCTCCCTGAACAGGCTCCAGTCTGCAAGGCCTAAATTAAGATAAGAACGATGACGAACACCTGTATAGGGAGCAAGAGAGTTAGAGAGATCAATATCGACAAAGACAGGGATGTGATCGCTGGAAAGAGTTGTGGATGTCGACCAAGAGCAGGCATTAGAGAGATTGGAAGAGACGAGGGAGATGTCTGGGCTAGATGATCGGCCGTTGGCAGGGAGACGAGTGGGCTGGCCATCGTTTAAGATAACCAGATCGCACTCCTCCGCCCATTCTTCGACGTCACCTCCTCTAGCATCAGAATCAAGCGACGAGCAGAACGTGTGCGCATTGAAGTCACCCGCAAAGACAATTGAGGGAGAAAGAGAGCAGTCATACAGCTGCTTGAGAAGGGGATAGGATTGTATGTTGAGGGACAAGAGGAAGAAGGAGGGATATATATATTAAAAAGAAAGTGGTGTTTTAAGAGGTAGATGGATGGGGATGTACTCGAGAGTGCCATCCACTGGAGTGTTGGAATAATGTGAGAGGGAAGAGGACAGAACAAAAGTAGAGACTCCGCCTCCTTGAGATGACCTGGGAGTATGATATGCAGTATAGCCCGGGATGTTTGGATGTCTAGAGGTAGCAGAGGGAGAGAGTTTGGTCTCCTGGACCATGATAACATCCGGGTGATGAGTACGGGCAAAGAGAGATAATTCAGAAAGCTTGGTCCGAAGGCCGTTTAGATTGATGTGTACAATAGATAGGGGGCGGTTGGTAGATGAGGAATTTGAGTTACTGGAGGCGGAGCACACAATACAACGAAAGGAAGAATCGTGGTGCCTCACAGGACTGGCACCCGAACAAGAGAAGTGCACCCACCTTTCGCATCCAAAACATTGGACGCTGGTTCCATACCAATTGACATCTCTGCCGCATGTGGCACATGGGTACTTCTTCTTCTTCGCGGGTCCTGGATTCCTTTCGACGCCGGCCATTTGTAGAAGAATCCTCAGGAGAGCTGCAGCCAGCCAGCACCTCTCCCATGACAAAAACCCTCTCCGCGGAGGGATTGACGTCGGTTTGCACGGAGGTGATCTTCTTTCCTCCACACTGCCACGGCACGAACGTACGACATCTCGGCAGCCTTCTTCAAGACAGCAGGACATATCCCATCAGGACCAATAGCTCTAGAGTTCCGCATTTCCTTTATAATCTTCTCAATTTGCGTCGTAGTAAACGCTTCGGCCGTGCTCATAAGCGGGAGGCGGCACAGCTCTCTTACAGTCACTCTATTCTGCGGACCTCGTTTAGCACTGGTGATGAAAAACTTTCCCGAGCGCATAAGCGGCTTCCTTTCCTGATTTGAATACGCCGTTGTCGAATTCGATAGTGGAGACGGTGGCAGGTGAGCTTTGCCGAAAGCTTCCGTAAAACCTTCCAAGTAGCTGCACTGTCCGTCTTAAAGTCCATCTGTCCGGTGAACTTCTCCCACTCTTCTTTCTTGTGTCTGTCCAAATCCTTTTTGATCTCACTGTCAAGCTCAGCAACCACGGGGTCCAGATGATTAACCGCTCGCATCTCTCGTTCTAATTTTGTCGAGGATTTCCCTGTTGACATTTGGATAGAACGTCTTGACGCGACCGATAGGGATAGCCGCATTCATGGCCTTGCGGATTGCGTCAGATAGATGGCACTCCTTCTGGTGCACGCTTCCATTCCACGGGTAATCTGCCGATAGGCGAAGCGCAACTTCACTGAACAGGCGCCAGTCTGCTCGGCCTAAATTAAGATAAGAACGTTGGCGAACACCAGAAAAGGGAGCGAGAGAATTGGATAGATCGATGTGGACAAAGACAGGAACGTGGTCGCTTGGCAGAGTAGTCGAGGTAGACCATGAGCAGCAGCTAGAAAGGTTGGACGAGACAAGAGATATGTCTGGGCTAGAAGATCGGCCGCTGGCAGAGGAGACGAGTGGGCTGATCATCGTTTAGAATGACCAGGTCGCACTCATCTGCCCATTCTTCGACGTCATTTCCTCTAACATCAGGACCGAGAGACGAGCAAAAGGTGTGAGCGTTGAAATCACCCGCGAAAACGACCGAGGATGAGAGGGAGCAGTCGCTCAGCTGCTTGAGAAGTGGGATAGGATTGTAAGATGAAGGGCATGAAGTTGTAGGTGGAATGTATATGCTGAAAAGAGAGAGGGGTGGGTTTAGGGGAAGATGGATTGGGAGGTACTCGAGAGTACCGTCCGTGGGAGTGCTGGGAATGAGGTGTGAGGAAGTGAAGATAGAACGAAAGTAGAGACTCCTCCGCCGAGCGATGACCTTGGAGCATGGTAAGAAGTATAACCTGGGATATTGGGATGAGGATAGGTGGGGGATGGAGAGAGCTTGGTTTCTTGAACCATGATCACGTCTGGATGGTAAGTACGTGCAAAGAGAGAGAGTTCAGAAAGCTTGGCACGAAGGCCGTTTAGATTGATATGCACAATGGAAAGGGGGCGATTTGAGATAGAGGAATCTGAGATGGAAGGTGAGGAGCATAACACACAACGAAAAGATGAGTTATGATGCCTCACAGAACTGAGACCCGAACAGGAGAGATGCACCCACCTTTGGCATCCGAAGCACTGGACGCTGGTATGTCTCCAGTTTACATCCTCTCCGCACGCGGCGCATTGGTACTTCTGAGCGGGTCCAGGATTCCTCTCCACGCCGGCCCTTTGCAGGAGAATCCGAAGGAGAGTTGCGGCCGGCCAGCACCTCTCCCATGACAAAAACCCTCTTTGTGGAGGGGATGACGTCGGTTTGCACGGAGGCGATCTTCTTTCCTCCACACTGCCACGGCACGAACGTACGACATCTCGGCAGCAACGAAGGACGTCGAGCGTAAAGTCGGTGTAATGGAGACGAAAATGTAGCGCTGGACTGGTGGTGTCACTCGATTAGATCACATCACGAACGATGACATTCGACAGCGTTTCGGTGTCGCTACAATTGCTGAAAAGCTCCGCGAAGCCCGAATGCGTTGGTACGGGCACGTTCTGCGAGCCGGAGACGATACTGTCTGCAAGGCAGGTCTGAATCTGGATGTGCCTGGAAAATGACCTAAAGGGCGACCGAAGTAGCGCTGGCTCGACACCCTGCACGCTGATTTCATTTTCATTTAATAACTTTATTCTCCCAATAAAGAAACACAGAATGTATGGGATGGAGGTTAATTTCGATAACCTGCGCTTGCAGGCAAACAGAACAACAACAGTAAAAAGAATAATAAAATACTCGTACAATTCAAAGCACTCTGTACTTAAACCTCAAACAGAATGTTCGGCCATCTGCTCGATGCAATGACCTGAGGTTGAAGTGGGACAGCCTGCTCTTAAACATAAGAAAATTTCTGGCGTCAACGATTTCTGAAGGTAATTTGTTCCAAATTGAGATGACTCTAAACGCAAACGAATGCAGCACGTTCGAGCTGAAAAGCGTGCTGTAGGGAGCGAGTGCAGCGGCGGGTGAACGCGAAAACGCTATCAAATGGGATGTCACAAAGACCATTAACGATTCTGTAACACAAGTGTCAATCGAACTCGGTTTTCCGATACCGTAGGGTTTTGATCCCTAACATTTCAAGCCTAGTTGGGTAGTTGTGATTTGAAGGCTGCTGATGTGCACCCTGATCAGGCGCATGACAAGGGATTGTGGCGCCAGCGCATCAGAAGAGCGGACCCCGCTTCGAAGACGGGTTAAACGCTAAAGAAGAAGATATTAATTTCGGCTGCTGACGAGATACGTGCGATTCAATAACGCACTAGATACCCAGCCATCGAGTACACGAGTAGTAGGCCGGAGAGCAGCAAGGTACTTCAAACTTGGGTAATGAAACCAAGCTATGATTCTTGCATTCCGAATGTAAGCCTTGGCGCTACTACGTTGCCTGCTTGGAAGCGTGAGAGTATTAACTTCTACTTCCGTGGACTAATTTCAAGCCAAACATCAGCTTGATACGAGGATGTGGTCTAGACGAAGTTCTTGATCTGGCTGAACTTACTAAAAACAACGGGCGCACCCAGCGCAGCCGCTCAATATTATCTTGATTGTAGGCGGAGATTGCCTCATTTACTGTGGCTCAGAGATGTGTGCAGGTTCCAAATCACGGGCTTTCGCGAGTTTCCCTTTTCCCAGTTTGAATTTTAGAAAATTCAAAAAGAAGCTTCGGTTTTCTACTCTCTCCCTTGATTAATCGCTTGTCTTCACAAGCGATTAATCTGGGGAGTGAGTAGAAAACCGAATATTTTGAGACCTTTAGAATTGAAGAACTCCCATGATGCTGGCCGATTCACCGAGGTCAACGAACTGGATTGCATGGAATGGAGTAAACGATCTGGTCACGAACAACTTTGCTACACACGGGGCTGCATTTACTCGTAAAACTGAAAGTTGTTGCCGGAGAGTCGGGGTGCAAAGATGCCGGACATAACTTGTTTCCTGGTTGGGGAGCCCGTAGGTTGGGTGATGCATGGAGTTGGGCGCCACCTCAATTAGTGAGCACTAAAGAGATTCCAAAGGAAAACCATGACTGAATTTCCAAGAGCCGTCTGAAGCGAGGCCAACGCAGCCAAACCAAGCGGAAGCTGAAGTAGGCAGCAGTCCACAACACCGACGCGGCGATTAAGTGCTACCATTCGGTAGGCGGAGGCATGTAATGTATAGCCTGGCCCTAACACTTTGGGGGATTGCATCTGAGTAGTTTCTTTTGGAAATATATTATGGTGTGGCTCCGTTTACATCGGATTCATCGATGTTCTATGTATGAGTTATCAGTTTGCATACGAACTCTGGCAAACTGGGGCGTCGACAACAGGTTGATCCGCCCATCATGAGTCACCGCTGGCCAACGCGCTGATATTCGGCGGGGCCGTGGCCGCGAGTTAAGCTCTGGTCGATTTCGAGCTGTTGCACAGCAATTACGGCCGCGAGTTATGATCTCGTCGATGTCGAGCTGTTGCACAGCTAGCGCTCTAGATAAAAGGGAAGTATACGATGCATTTTTTCAGGCATGCTGTGAATGATGAAAGCGCAGCCGGTTCAATTAGCCAAGTTTGCGGTACATTGGCCTCGCCCAGCATCTGGAGGTCCTGCCCATCTGGTGGTGACCCCAGTAGAGGCTGGGCGACCGACCGCGACGCGTGTTGGTGTGCCGACAGCGACGCGTGTCGGTGTGCCGACCGCGACGCGTGCCAGTGTGCCGACCGCGACGCGTGCCGGTGTGCCGACCGCGACGCGTGCCGGTGCAAAGTAGTACCTAAGCTAGATGAAACAGTCCTGTAGGATGTGAACTGTTGCTTAATAGGCCGCTAAACGCGACACATCGAGTTGTCAACAGCCCGATAACAGGCGGACGTCGCTGGGCAACGGGCAGGTCTCAGGCTGACAATACGCGCGATTTGACTTGTCAACAGGGAGCGGTTTATGAGATGACAAGTTATCAACCTGTTGTCGACGCCCCAGTTTGCCTGAGAAGCTAAACGGTATTTGGTGAATGCCCTTTGTGCGTTTATACTCAAGTATTTCTTTCTATTTAGGTGAGGGAAGTGCCTCGTGCCGCAATGCTTTGCTGAAACATTCGGACACTTCCTCTTTCCGCTCTCCAGAAACAGTATCGTGTCGCAGAACTAGAAAGGGTACACGACTCAGCCTCGCCAGCCTCCTGTCGTTAACATCTCTCAGTGGCCACGACCGGCAAAACAAGGAGAGGTAATTTCAACTCCTACGATAGTACTCTATCTAAAAGCCCTATCGCTCGGGACTTCTATCCACGTGGTCTATTGTCTTCTAACCGAATTTCCGTTCATCAATTGCATATGGGTAGCGAGAGTTTCAGCTTTGTCTAATAGGACTTTTTCAGTTCCAAAAATGTGTGAACCAATACAATAATAGTCGACACGGAACCGTTTGTCACGTGAGCGTTTCACGCCGAGGACACAAAGACTGCGCATACTATTGTCCTCGGAGCCAAATTCAGGTCCGCAATTGCGGACTACGGCTGTTGCGTCATGCGACCCGTGATAATCGTGCGTGGGGAAGGGTGAATGGCGCCGGGGGCATGTGGTCCCAGCACGATTATCACGTGTCTCATAAACAGCCGTAGTCCGCAGATGCGGACTACGGAATTTGGCTTGAGAACGACATTACATAGACTTGCAGGAACGCAGGGAATGCTCCCTTGAGGAAATGTGCCATATTGACTGTACCGTCTACTTCTCCACAACTCGCACTGAGTTCGGCAGCAGTTTGGAATGCGTTCCGTGTGTGCGCTGCGGTTGGTGGAACACTGTGCTGTGTGTGGCCGTTCATGGGCGGCCAGGTGCCGGTCAATCGATGTAAAGCTCGGACAGAGAATAGGGCTGACCGCTCGCCACAATAGGACCGACCGCGGGATCGGCGACGTTCCGACCGCATCATTGCGAGCGTTCCGACCGGTATGCTGCCGCGGTCAGTACGAAAACGTGCGCGTTCCGAACGCAAATCTGCATCATGGCACTTTGCGTTCGGACCGCGGGCAAATATGATATCACGGCGCCCATCCGATGGGAGGGCTCAGAACAGCGCAATACGCCAGCAGAGGATCCTACAATCATGGTGCCCACTACTGGCTATTGCAGTATAAAATAGCCAGTACTGAATATCACGATTGGAGGAACTAGATGCTAGCGTATTGCATAATAACATACCACGAAAATGATAATATTCAAATTTATTTCCAAATTAATCACTTTATGGTACATCAATTAGTAATGAGACAATAATTATGAAACAAATTGTCTTTCTTCACAATAATGGCTAACGGTTACACACAAAAATACGCAACGAAGTACAACACATAATCGAGTTCACAATTTTTCAAAAATGACTTCGAATACTTGAAAAAAATGCATTCAGAATAGGGGCCATTTTCGATGGTAGAATCTGAAGATAGTGTATGTTGGTATGATTTTGAATGTCAATATTCGAAAAAAATAATGAACGTGAATTTCAGTACCTGAAAAATTATACACTCTAACTGCAAATTTCCTTTTTGTTTCACGTCCAGTCAAATTATTTAGATTTTGAATGTTATCTCTGTAAAACTTTAATCCGCTTTCATTTACTGTGCTTCCATGCTGTAACATGAACAATTTATGTTTCGACTCACACCGTTTCCAACTATTTCAACTCATCTTTCAAAAAGTGTGAACCCGGGAATTGAAACTTTTACGGCACACAAGTGTGAAGGCATCAAAACTGAGAGCCCAAGTGGTAACGGATCTTTGTTTTCCAGAGGTACATATATTCAGACCGAGGTCAAAAACACTAGGCCTGACTATTAGATCGACTGCACGTTCGAGGTTCCCTACAGCAAAGAAGCGAAATCGATATCACTATACGAGATAACGGTAGTCGGGCATGTTATAAGGCTAGTAAAACTTACAAAGAGCTCCCCATGTGAAACTAAGTGGGCTTCCAGCTCTTCTATACAGACCGTTTTTCTCAGACAATTTTTGTCGACACATTTCACAAAATGATGACTTCTCATTTTGAAAGGTTGGAGTAACTGATTTCGGAATGAACGAACATAGTTACTGAAATAACACTTTAATTAGCTAAATTGGAAGACGCTCTCCAAATATTGAACAATTCGTGAATGTTATAGATCTAAAAGAAATGGCCTATATTAGGCATTTACAAATGAGTATTCCTTTAGATATTCGGCCCATACAAAAAATTGGACTATTCAACTACATGAACATTGGACGGAACGCAGGTGACGACGCTCAAATAAACATTCGGAAAAAACTGACTTGTTCGCGAGTTAATCAAGTGATTTGAGGAAAGTCCAATGATCTCATTGTTCAAATAAACACCTGAATATTGATTTGGAAGGAATATGGAACAGTCCCTAGCTGTTGTCCATTCACCTCAAAAAGTGGGGTTCATAAACTCTGGAAATTTGATTATTATTATCCGTTGAAGGGCTGTATTCAGATTATCGATCGATTCGAAAATGAGGGCCTAATACACATGTATTAATGCACAATTGAACGAATAAGCACCATCAAACCAGTATTTCATCACTATTATTTAGAGGAAGGAATAAATTCTTGAGTTAAAGGCAGTGTTCACGATAATCTTCGATTTGAGATTAATCGTTAAATCGATTGTTTGGCCTCCGAATAGAACTGAAATGACGAAGAAATCGAGAAAAACGCCTTGCAAGGGCACCAAATCCCTTACTCTCACCTCACCCTTTCACTCTCACAGGAACTGTTCGTTGTGACGATGAAATATTTTGTGGACCCGTCCTTTGCCATTTTCTGCTTTCTGTTGCTCCGTCTCTTCCTTCGGACCCTAACTAATACTGTTCTGCATAAAATATTTTTCCGTTTTCTACTGACCCCATTTTTCATCATTGACAACCACAATGAACATGTTCATCCAACCGGACAACTAGTCCATGTTATAGAATAATGTCACTGAAATACGACGTTTTAATGCGTCTCTCGCCGTTTCTTCGTAATTTTGGTAACCCTTGGAGGCCAACGCTTTGTTTTATGTGAAAAACTGGGAAATGAAATTCATCGTGAACACTGACTTTAAGATTAGTTCTAACCGGATTAACTGTGCCTCCCTATGTTCTACATAGCACAACAGACAGAACAACATGATCTTACCAAGAAAAATGGAAACGGACCTTATATTGAGGTTTGACATAATTTTTTTAAAAATATTTTAGTCCCGCCTAAGACCTACAATTGTCACAACAAAGTTCTGAAAAAAATCTAGTCGTGTGAAATCTAAAGTTGGTCCTCGGAGCATTGACAACCCGGCGCGCGGGGTGTCCGAGTCAGTATGATGAGCGCAGAGGACAAAAAGAAAGGCGCAGCCAGCCGGCCTGGCACTCTCTCGGCTGGCCAAAATGCAAACTAGCTATCTCTGCGTCTCCGCGGAGAGGGATCATTTACTTTGGCTGTACAGTATAGGGATGGGAGCAACCCTAGTTTGGGAGGGGGAGGGGCACTCAGCATTCCAAACAGGAGTGACAGATGCAGCTTTCAGATGTCTGAAACTCAAAATAGAGTCTCTAGGAAGGCAATGTCTGATAACGCGATCAGTTATCTGATGTGAATGAATTTCGAGCGGCCCCCCTTAAAAAGGTTGGCCCCAAGGAATGATTCTCTGGAGTATTCGATTCTTAAATTTATCCGCTAAAAGGCGTTGTAGGCTGGGCTTTTCCCATGGGGTGGTACAGGAGAATCGGTTAGCTAGTTGTTTGCATACTTATTACCAAATGAATCCAGAAGGTCGTTTTATAACAGTCGTAGATGCGAAGCGGACGTTTTTCAAAAAAATTTAGCCGTAAAAATATTGAAAACATTCTCAAAGTCACACTTCTAGCTAAATGGTTTCTCCAAGCAAAACCATTTCGACAGTGGCCGAAAAGCTTCAACAAAAAGGAACATCAGGTGAGTGGAGTGGGGAGTCTACAAGGAATTGAACATATTTTTTGAGGACTATTTCCGTGGATACAATTTGCCCGAAAGTCCCCGAAACTTCTTCTTCTTCTGCAGCCTCAAAGTGGTTTTTGTCATGGGTTGAGGAACTGGGCGGCCTTCACAGGATTTGTCCAAAGGTCCATTGTGGTTAAAGAGGTAGGTCTCTTTGGGCACATGAACAAGTGCGCCGTGTCGTGTCCGGGAGCACCACAGTCCGGGCATGCGTCTGGTCGGCTGCTGTCGATCTTGTTGACGTAAGACATTAGCAGAATAGAGTGACCACAGCGCAGCGATGCAAGAGCACATCTGGCTCGTCTGCCGAGTTGAGACTCGGACTCGCAAACCCGAGGCGGCACTGTTCCCAAGATAGTTTTCACAGCCGCCTTCGCTAGATATCCTCGAACAAACTGGGTGTGCTCCTCACGCAGAAGACGAAGCCTTTCCATGTTGGAGTCGGCCCATCTCTGTACATCAACTTTACGAGGAGCATCGGCGAACGGCGTCCTGATCGACCTCTCTCTT
Organism: Aplectana chamaeleonis; assembly: GCA_029168955.1. NCBI lineage: Eukaryota > Metazoa > Nematoda > Chromadorea > Rhabditida > Cosmocercidae > Aplectana > Aplectana chamaeleonis. Next base: position 45,173 of record JAPDOI010001698.1, on the reverse strand, counting down.
ATGGGCTTCATGATTCTCTTTGACGGATGATTCGGCTGTCTCAGAGCATTAATATACATCTGCTGTGCCTGGAGTTCACAATGCTCCTTAACTGGCAATATGCAGGCCTCCGCGTGAAGATGCTCCACCGGGGAGCTCCTTGCAGAACCGGTAGCAATTCTAAGCGCAGCATTCTGTACACGCTGCAGCTTATTCCAGGAGCTGCCAGACACCAGGTGCTGCCACACTGGTGCCGCATATTCCAGAGCCGGCTGAAGTATTGCTCTGTAGGTTCTCAATATTGTCTCTCGGCTGCTTCCCCATGATGTTCCTCCGAGAGCTCTCAAGATATTAAGCCTAGCCTTGACGACTGTTTGTTTCTGTTCCGCGTTTTTGTGGAACTTCAGTGACGGATCAAGAATAAGGCCCAGAAGCTTGGGGAATTTCGCTGCTGGCAAAAGGTCACCATCCCATTTGACATCTGGATGGGCACTGTGTTCCTTGGTGTTTGTTGTGAACACTGAAACAGAGGATTTTGCGGCAGAGACTGTGAGCATCATATTATCGGGGAAGAGCTTCAACTCGACGAGATAGGCGCTGATCTTGTTAGCGGCTATCTGCAGGTCACGGTCCTGGCACATGATGGTGATGTCGTCGGCATACATAACAATCTTTACATCCTTGGGAGGCTCGGGAATGTCCTCAAGATACAGGCTGAATATGGCAGGGGACAACACTCCGCCTTGCGGAACACCGGCTGCCATTGGAATGCTATCGGATACGTGATTCTGGAACAGAACCTTAGCCCGGCGGCCTTTTGGTGAACGCTGCAATCCATCGCTTCTGCCATGATGGTAGCGACGACTTGAGCAGTTTCTCGGACAGCAGTCCCAAGTTAACAGAGTCAAACGCTTTGCTCAGGTCGAGGGCGACGGCCACCGTTCTCAGGGGCTTTCTCATGTTGAACCCATCGACCGCAAAGCTCACGATCTCCAATAGAGCGGTTGTAGTAGAGTGAAGTTTTCTGAACCCATGCTGATGCTGCTGTCGCTCATTTTGATCAGCCAGGTCCGTCACGATTAACTTTTCAGTTAATTTAGCGACGGGCGATAACAGGCTTATTGGTCGAAAGCCTTTTGCAGTGCTTTGGGACTTGCCTGGCTTTGGCAACGGTATCACATTGGCTGTCTTCCAAGCTTGGGGTAGAGTGCAGGTCCGGAAAGAAGTGTTAATGATATCTGCAAGCATCGGTAGAAGTTCCGTGGGAAGCTTCTTCAGGACGGCTGGGGAGATACCGTCAGGTCCGATAGCCTTCGAATTCCGCGTTTCTTTGATAGCCTTCTCTACTTGTGTGAGAGTAAAGGCCTCAGAAGCGTTCATGGGCGGCAACCGGCTCAGCTCTCTAACCATGACTCTGTTTTGCACGCCTCGCTTGGTACGTATGATGAAAAAATTCTTGCCGAGTGCGTAAGCAGCCGCTTTCCCTGATTTGAAGACGTTCTCCTCGAACTCAATAGCGGAGCTCATCGGGGGAGCGGACTTTACGGAAATTTTCCTCAACACTTTCCACGTCGTAGTTCCGTCCGCCTTGAAATTCAGCTTTTCAGTGAACTTCTCCCAGCATTCCCTCTTGTTCTTATCCAGATCCTGCTTGATCTCATTATCCAGCACAGCAATCTTCGGGTCTAGATGGTCTGCGGCTCTCTTCTCATCTCTGGTTCTTATCTTCTGCAGTATTTCCCTGCTGATATTTGGAAAAAAGGTCTTGACACGACCCTCAGGAATTGCTGCTTTCATGGCCTTGCGGATGGCACTTGTTAGATGGCGCTCTTTCTGATGAACATCACCATTCCATGGGTAGTCGACCTCATGGCGGAGTGCAACATCTCTGAACAGGGTCCAGTCTGCTAGGCCTAAATTAAGATAAGTACGATGACGAAAACCAGAGTAAGGGGAAAGAGAGTCAGAGAGATCAATATAGACAAAGACGGGAATGTGATCACTGAAGAGAGTTGTGGATGTGGACCACGTGCAAGCATTAGAAAGATTGGATGACACAAGAGAGATATCTGGGTTATAAGGTCGGCCGTTGGCAGGGAGACGAGTGGGCTGGTTATCATTGAGGATAACCAGGTCACACTCCTCAGCCCATTTTTCGACATCTTCCCCTTTGGCGTCAGAATCAAGAGCGGAACAGAACGTGTGAGCATTGAAGTCACCCGCAAAGACAGCTGAAGGGGAGGGTGAGCAGTCGTACAACTGCTTAAGGAGGGGAATAGGATTATAAGAGGGGGGACAAGATGATATAGGAGGAATATAGATTTTAAATAGAGATAAAGGGGTTTTGAGGGGGAGGTGGACAGGAATGTACTCGAGAGTACCGTCCTTAGGAGTATTAGGGATAATATGAGAAGGTAAGGCAGATTGCACGAAAGTAGACACTCCGCCCCCAAGAGCTGTCCTTGGCATGTGATAGGCGGTGTAGCCCGGAATGTTAGGTTGGGGATAAGTGGTAGATGGAAAAAGCTTGGTTTCTTGAACCATGATAACATCCGGGTGATGAGAACGTGCGAATAGAGGGAGTTCAGATAACTTGTTGCGAAGGCCGTTGAGATTAATGTGAACAATGGAGAGGGGGCGGTTGGTAATTGAGGAATCAGAGTTGCTGGGGGCAGAACATGGAACACAACAAAAGCATGAGCCGTGATGCCTCACAGAACTGAGGCCCGAACAGGAGAAGTACACCCACCTTTGGCATCCGAAGCACTGGACGCTGGTATGTCTCCAGTTAACATCCGTGCCGCACGTGGCGCATAGGTACTTCTGCGCTGGACCTGGATTCCTCTCGAAGCCGGCCCTTTGTAATAAAATCCTCAGGAGAGCTGCTGCCGACCAGCACCTCTCCCATGACAAAACCCTCTTCTCGCAGGGGTTGACGTCGGTTTGCTCGGAGGCGATCTTCTTTCCTCCACACTGCCACGGCACGAACGTACGACATCTCTGCAGTGTCCCCGAAACGAACCGTTGTGTTAGTCCACATGGAAAAGCCCTAGGCTTTTCGAAGAAGGACTTCTATTTGGTTGAGAATTTTTATGCGTTAGTAATTGCACTTGTCACTGCTTTTTCACTGGTTTACGTTTCTGAACAGCAAAATGAAACCGTTTGCGTGGTTTTTCTAACATCCTGTCTTTTTTTCAATAGTAAGTATTGAGTGCCTTTTTTTGGTACTAGAATAGAATCGAAGAGCCCAGATATCTCTTTTGTGTCATCCAATCTTTCTAATGCTTGCACGTGGTCCACATCCACAACTCTCTTCAGTGATCACATTCCCGTCTTTGTCTACATTGATCTCTCTGACTCTTTCCCCTTACTCTGGTTTTCGTCATCGTACTTATCTTAATTTAGGCCTAGCAGACTGGACCCTGTTCAGAGATGTTGCACTCCGCCATAAGGTCGACTACCCATGGAATGGTGATGTCCATCAGAAAGAACGCCATTTAACAAGTGCCATCCGCAAGGCCATGAAAGCAGCAATTCCTGAGGGTCGCGTCAAGACCTTTTTTCCAAATGTCAGCAGGGAAATACTGCAGAAGATAAGAACAAGAGATGAGAAGAGAGCCGCTGATCATCTAGACCCGGACATAGCTGTGCTGGATAATGAGATCAAACAGGATCTGGATAAGAACAAGAAGGAATGCTGGGAGAAGTTCACTGAAAAGCTGAATTTCAAGGCTGACGGAACTACGACGTGGAAAGTGTTGAAGAAAATTTCCGGCAAGTCCGCTCCCTCGATGAGCTCCGCTCTTGAGTTCGAGGAGAACGTCTTCAAATCAGGGAAAGCGGCTGCTTATGCGCTCGGCAAGAACTTCTTCATCACACGTGCCAAGCGAGGCGTGCAAAACAGAGTCACGGTTAGAGAACTGAGCCATCCTGAAGAAGCTTCCCATGGAACTTCTACCGATGCTTGCAGTTATCATTAACACTTCTTTCCGGACCTGCATTCTACCCCAAGCTTGGAAGACAGCTAATGTGATACCGTTGCCAAAGCCAGGCAAGTCCCATAGTGCGGCAAAAGGCTTTCGACCTATTAGACTTTTATCTCCCGTTGCCAAATTAGCTGCAAAGTTGATCGTGAGGGACCTGGCTGATCAAAATGAGCGATAGCAGCATCAGCATGGGTTCAGGAAACTTAACTTTACTACTACTGCTCTATTGGAGATCGTGAGCTTTGCGGTCGACGGATTCAACATGAGAAAGCCCCTAAGAACGGTGGCCGTCGCCCTCGACCTGACCAAAGCGTTTGACTCTGTTAACTTGGGACTGCTGTCCGACAAACTGCTGAAGTCCTCGCTGCCATCCTGGCAGAAGCGATGGATTGCAGCGTTTACTAAAGGCCGCCGGGCTAAGGTTCTATTCCAGAATCACGTATCCGATAGCATTCCAATAGCAGCCTGTGTTCCGCAAGGCGGAGTGTTGTCCCCTGCTCTATTCAGCCTGTATCTTGAGGATCTTCCCGAGCCACCACAGGATATAAAGATTGTTTTGTACGCCGACGACATCACCATCATGTGCCAGGACCGTGATCTGCAAGTAGCCGCTAACAAGATCAGCGCCTATCTCATCGAGTTGAAGCTTTTCCTCGATAATATGATGCTCACAGTCTCTGCTGCAAAGTCTTCTGTATCAGTGTTCACAACAAGCACCAAGGAACACAGTGCCCACCCAGATGTCAGATGGGATGGTAATCGTTTGCCAGCAGTAAGATTCCCTAAGCTGCTTGGTCTTATACTCGATCCGTCACTGAAGTTCCACAAAAACGCGGAACAGAAACAGACAGTCGTCAAGGCAAAGCTTAATATTTTGAGAGCTCTCGGAGGAACATCATGGGGAAGCAGCCGAGAGACTATTCTGAGAACCTACAGAGCAATACTTCAGCCGGCTCTGGAATATGCGGCACCAGTGTGGCAGCACCTGGTGTCAGACAGCTCCTGGAATAAGCTGCAGCGTATACAGAATGCTGCGCTTAGAATCGCTACCGGTTGTGCAAGGAGCTCTCCAATAGAACATCTTCACGCGGAGGCCTGCATATTGCCAGTTAAGGAGCATTGTGAACTCCAGGCATAGCAGATGTATATTAATGTTCTGAGACAGCCAAATCATCCGGCAAAGAGAATTATGAAGCCCATTAGAGAGAGGTCGATTAGGACGCCGTTCGCAGATGCTCCTCGTAAAGTTGATGTACAGAGATGGGCCGACTCCAACATGGAAAGGCTTCGTCTTCTGCGCGAGGAGCACACCCAGTTTGTTCGAGGATATCTGGAGAAGGCGGCTGTGAACCCTATTTTAGGAGCAGTGCCGCCTCGGGTTTGCGAGACCGAGTCTCAACTCGGCAGGCGAGCCAGATGTGCTCTCGCCTCGCTGCGCTGTGGTCACTCTATTCTGCTAATGTCTTACGCCAACAAGATCGACAGCAGCCGACCAGACGCATGCCCGGATTGTGGTGCTCCCGGACACGACACTGCGCACTTGTTCATGTGCCCGAAGAGACCTACCTCCTTAACAACAATGGACCTCTGGACGAATCCTGTGAAGGCTCCAGTTCCTCAACCTATGACAAAAACCACTTTGAAGCTGCAGAAGAAGAAGAAGAATCGAAGAAAGAGAAGTCATCTTCAAAACCACAAAGCTCTTATATGAAGAATAACAAAACGGTCTTATTTTTCGAGTCAAAGTTTCAGCCACGGGAATCGGTTCTAGAGAAATATTGATACTTTTTCGTGGACTCATCCACTCCACTTCCCTACTCCTCTTTATTTTTTGTTTGGAGATCCCCTTTCCGATACAACTTACTTTGCTTTTTCTTTATCGCAAGTGCTATCAGCAGCGTTAGCAAAGAATTCAGTAATTTTGTCGAAGAAATTGCGCAGTGCTATAAAAAGTGAGTGTTTGGTAGAACAGCGTCAGCATCCACATAGACTCCAATTATAGTTCGTAGCTATTTACCAGAATATACATCAAAGCCCCAATCATCCTAGAGATGCCAGCCGATGGCAAAGTAGTTGCGTCTTTTTCTTTGTGTCTCTGGCGCAAGAGGTGGAGTGGAGAGCGCAGCGAGCGCGAGGGAAAGTGGGCGCGGTTAGTCCCGGAAAGTGTTACAGACCTAGCTCTGCTACGACGGCCTCTCCATATGAAGTGCACGGAAACTCAACGGGATCATCATTTTGTGGTGCAGAATTTTCTAGAACAATAATCTCACTGGATTCAACTGCTAAGCCGTAGCACAAAACGCATACCTCACTTTGTAGTCTTCGATCTAATCCATCTGGTGGACAGCGTCGTCGCTTCGAGCCTTCCCATGCGACTTATGTCGAAAATTTCTAGAAAATAGAACCTATTTAAGTCGCAAAAGTCGTAAACCCATGTTGCAAAAAATTAATTTATCAGTTCGCCCTGTTTTCCCGAATTTTAAAGCACTTTTTTTGCCGCTGTGCGCACTCCTGTCGAAGCCCCGCCCACCTTCCCAAAAATTGAAAACTTGCTTTCGAAATTCGCAGCTACACAAAGGAAAAACTACCGGACGAGTTCGGGGGTGTCGGACGAGTTGTCTCGCGCGCGTCTCTAACCGGCGCGAAATTCAAACGCGGGTTTAGCGCGCTCTGCCGGCTGCATCTGCCCTCACCGGCTGATTTCGAGCCATCTCGGCTCGGAAGCGTCATTCTTCGCCTTATTGTGCTGTTTTCTTCTACTATTCAGCTACTGTTATTCACTTCAGCGCCCCATTCAGGCTCTACTGTCTCCTTATCCGTCCGTGCTTTCTCCCAGATTATATCAGAATTAGATTTTCCGGCTTACATGTTCACCTGATTCATATTTTAGAAACGTTTCACAATTTTGAACTTAAAGGCAGTGTTCACGATAAAAATCGTTTTTCTGTTTCTCCGCCTATCTTGAAAACGGCCCCATGCTGATTCCAATGATGTCTCTGAAAACGTACAAGACCTTCTGGGAACCGAGTTATGGTCCCTCAAAGATTGAGCTAAGGAAACGTGGTGGACGAGTTGTCCGAGACTTGTAACTTCCGTCTTTTGCAGCCGATCTATGCGAGCTGACCTGAGTAAAGAGAGAAGCTGAGAATGAAGGGAAGAACGGGGCTAATGATTGGAAAACATCGCTCATCTCACGATCTCGAGCATTCATTTGTTCAAGTCGGTGGGCGTAGAAAGTGCATCTGGGGGTGACGAGCTGACGGGTGTCCAGCTTTGAGCTCTTTTGGAGCGTTTCCTGGCTCGTTTTAATGCGTTCTTTCGACGTCAACGTTACAGTGTGCCCCTCCACTACCGATTCCTAGTGGAAACTGAAACACATTTTCTATCGTGAACACTGCCTTTAAGATTTGTTTGGTAACTATCTAATCATTCCCAACTTGATCGCGTATCCAACTTGATCCAAATTATGCATAAATGGCGATGCCTCTATCATTTTTTTTATTCTGCGGCGTGCCCCCACCGGAAACCGCAACGAAATTCTGACTCAGAGTCTTCAAATTAATTTTCTGAAATGTTTTTGAGACTGCTACTAAGAATCTCTCTCACTTTTTGGCTTTGGGTCAAAGTTGAAACACGTGGCTCTTTTCTAGGTTGCGGGGCAGCTCATCCCCATGATTCATTATTCAGCCGAGAGCGGAGAGGGCGAGACGACGAGACAGTTCAAGGGCGCCTGATTCAATTGCTCCGGCGTTTGCGTAGCGCTATAGCATTGGAGCACGTAATCACACTACATAAGTGTTCCTCAGTTGAAGTGATGTCTCGAACGCCACACTGATGATGGATAAGGGGGTTTACAGCGTTTTTCGAGTCTTATTTGCGATTATGTGTTCCATTAACGGAAAATCAATAGGAAACAAGACGTTTATTAATGTTTTATGGAAATATTTTATTACAGGCACTGAACAGGGCTGCATGTGGATTTGTCAGTGGAAGTATTAGTGGTCCTCAAAAGGTTTTCAACGCTGTTATGGTCAAGTGAAAGGAATAGTATAGATTTTCTCCAAGAAAATCTTCCACCACAAATCGTTTGAAAAATAGGTTCTATACTGTTTCCTCGACTGACGCGGCAATGGAAATCTTAAGATCAAGAATAAACATAATCTCTGCGAGTTTACTGGCACCGTATGATCCTCAGAGAAACTGTTTTGAACGAATAAAGGCAGTATTCAAGATAATCATCGATTTTGAGATTAATCACTACACCGATTGTTTGGTAACCGGGTAGAACTGAAATGACGAAGATATCGAGAAAAACTTTCCAGAAGGGCACCAAATTCTTTACTCACTCCACCTATTTACTGTCACTGGAACTGTTCGTTGTGACAATGAAATCTTTTGGGGACTCATCTTTTGCAAATCGCACCTCTCTGTTGCTGTGTTCTTTCGTTCGGACCCTAACTAATACTGTTTGCCTATATTCTTCCATTTTTGTTTAACCCCCGTTTTTTACCGGTGACAACCGCCGTGAGCATGTTCATCCAATCGGACAATTATAGTCCAGGCCAGAAAATAATGTCTCTAAAAATAAGACGTTTTAGTGGGTTTCAAGCCGTTCCTTCGTAATTTTGGTAACACTTGGTGGCCAACGTGTTTTGAGTGCTAAACTCGGAAATAAAAATCACAGTGAACACTGCCTCTACGGAAAAGTCTATTTGAAAGTAAGCAATACTTAGATAGCTTATCTGCTCTCCTGGCACATTGATACAGCAGTATTTCCAAGATTTTTTAAACAATTTCGGGACTAAATTCTTCTTTGCATACTTAGTCGTATTTACAAATGTACAAATGATTTTTTCTAATGCTTATATTGTTTGTCAAATGCTCTGTCAGTGTTTCCTCCGAGTGTTTGAAACATCACAAAGCCACTAATTAATATTAAGTCCAAATCCAGCTTCGCCACACTTCCAATATCACCGCATAGTTTGATACAGACCCTTCTGGTGAAACTCCTTCGAAATTAAGGCTACATCGATTTCTTGAGGTAAAAAGAAACCGATTAGGTTGCGATTCCCAAGTTGTTGGGTGAGGAAAACCGTTGACACTCTCTACGATGGCCAAAGACAGATGAGAGAGCCCCCTGTATGCTGGAGACCCAGAGTGTAGGTGATAGACAATGGCAGTCGAGAAGACGTTAGACGCGCGCGTGATAGACGGGGGTTGCTGCGGAGACGCCAGACGAAACGCCGAATGCGGCGATATGCGTTGAATGATGAGTCATGGGGATGAGCTGCCCGTCAACGTCTTTTCTAGGAAACCCATTCAAAACTCGCAGAATCTTTATACATTCATTTTGCTCGTATATCATGCTCCCGTCCAGCCCACAAGTTTTTCAAATGAATGTTTGGTCTGTACCAGCGACTCTTGGCCTTCTTCACTATGAATTTGACTTAGTGAGAAACCCACGATTTGTTAAACGGACCACGTCCCGCTATATCTTGTGAAGCCTTGCCATCCAACCTCTTCCAATGCCTTTCCTTTCTCCTTGAATTTTTTTCTCGACCACCTCCTTGATATTTCGCCACATTAACTGTTTTCTCCATCACCATCAGAAGCAGGCTGAGGTGCGTTTTTTTTTGTTTCATGCACGTTCTATCGTTGATGATGTTTTGACATACACCAAGTGAGCTCGGATTCGTCAACGGTAAACCTGTGGGTTAAGGGCGAATTTCACCTAAATTTCTTGGTTTTTCGAATACATCTGCCCCGCCGTTCACAATCACTATTAAAGCGCGAGTTGACCGGCGATGAATCCGATCATAGATAAGGGTTTCTCCTTTCTAGCACTATTGCAATTTATCTAATGTCTAGCACATACTTGGGAAAGGCTAGGAGAAAGCAGATTAAAAATTTTTACCTAGAGCTAAATGCGTCTTTTTTCAGAGTGATCAAAGGAAGAAGACGAGATTCGAGCTCAAAGCCATTCTTCTGCATCGTGCTGCTTAAACCTGAGCAATCACTGAAACCTGGCTTCCAACCGAAAGTCATCTTCAAACGTCGCTCATCCCATATTTTTGTAGCCCAAGCCAATACTTCTTTGTTATGTTTCCACACTTCATCGATTTATTGAAATGCAATCTTCCCGATAAAAAAATGAATATGTGATCCTGTATGTGCTGCGATTGGTCGATTCTGCGATGAAGGCGTCTGAAAAAAGATAGTATGCACTGAGGAAAAATGTTTCATTTCATAATCAACTATGGTTGATCAATAAGTTTGAGGAGGGTCGTAAAGAGGAACCATCCAGAGAACAGTAGAGCAGCCAGCTCTGAGTGAACAAGGTCCAGGTCGGAGTTTGGTGCGCGATATTTTCCCCCCTCGGTTTGTTAGATTCCCCCCTCTAAATCTCAACGCGGTGATATCTCCAGTGATTTTTTCAGACTCCTTAATAGGTTGCCACCGCATCAAACCCAGCTGTGAATCCCAGCAATGTTTATCTCAGGCGTAGCTACAGCAATTGTTGGGACGACCCAAACGCCAGTGAAAAGGAGGCTGCAAGCTTGGTGCTGGTGAGGAGCGGTTGGATGCGAAAATGATACATCTGAGTGAGAGATGAATCCGGGGTCAGCAGTTTCTAGAAATGGAGCCTACGAGGAAATTATTTTTTTTTCATTTCTCCTTCTTAAGTTTCACTGATTGTCCGGGGTGCACACGGTGAACTTGGGGACGCACTAGCATCTAAGCGCAGGCGGAGAGGGGCCGCAGCTCCGACGGATCGGTCACAGCCAGGGTCAAGCAGTTTATGTCCGCAAGGGAGGGGGGTGCGAAATTTTTGAAAAATTAGAAATTTGGAGGGAAGATTTGAAAATGTTGGTAATTTAGGAGGGTGTTTCTGATAGAAGCTAAACTGGCATTCCCTGGAACCCGTCAGTGAGGTATAGTGGAGGATGTTACGTAAAGCTACATGATGTCGCTTCCTTCAGAGGCGCGCGCTCGCGGCGCGGCGCAGCATTAGAGCACGATTTCTCGCCACGGCACTGCCGTCTCTCAGCAATGCACCATTCAAATATGGCAATTTGCATGTATGTGTATAGTGAAGAGGGATTCGCTTCTAGACAGCACTGGGTACATTCAAAATAAAGCCGTATCATCGCCTCGACATTTTAAATACTATGCACACAGAAACACAGTATGAAGGAGAGATCTTTGATTCAAGCTGCTAAGAAACTTAAGGCTAGCAGGGTATCAATTTAAAAAAGTTTATTCTCACTCTATGAATCGATAAGTGCGTTGCATTCCCGACATTTACAAAGAATCTAAAATAGCCGACACAAATTGCTGGGATATTAATTAGTGGATGGCCCAGCTCCATCGTGAGGTGGCCCGCGCCTCATCTCCTTAAAGGCAGCATACACGCTCGTAAACGTGATTTAGATAACTACGGAATTAGAATGGTATGGCCCAGATTACAACGTCTACGCATTTTGAAGTGTCAAAAACGACCCACAATGCCGCTACATGAGCTAGAAGTTGGCCCCGCCCTGTATTTTCACGCCCCCTGTATTTGCCCTTTTCCTGCAACGCAAGGTTGCTGGGTAATATTTACGGTGAATATGAACCTGCAACCTTGCGTTGCAGGAAAATGGCAAATACACGGGGCGTGGCTGAGGCAGAACAGCCTCAGCTCATGTAGCGGCATTGTGGGTCGTTTTTGACACTTCAAAAAGCGTAGGCATTATGTTGTAAGCGATACGGTTCAATTCACATTGTTATCCCAACCACGTTTACGAGCGTGTATGCTGCCTTTAAGTGGATAGTGAAGACCCTTTACGTCAGGCTTTGGCTTGTTTATCTTCAGTTTTCCTCGCTGGATGTAATTTTCAGTTCGCGTACTGAAGCAACCAGCGGATACAGTTTTACCATCTGGAGATGAGGCTTAGCTCCAATCTTTGTCAGTTCTGGACGCGGTGCCAGCTGAAGTACTTGACTTGCAGATCTAGCAATGGCAGCAGTCACCTTCATTTGCTCAAGAAGCTCGTTTGCCTCAGGTGCACTATCGCATTTGCAAGATCTGACCAATTTTTATTGCAGGAAAAGAGGATAAAAGAGACTGGAAGTGGTCATATTCTCAAGTTATTCGACAGAATTCTCACTAATTTAGGCCTAGTTAGGCAGCAGGATCAACTGTGACTGCTTCATGAGAGTAGTACGCGTGTAAAATGTCTGACAATTCTTTTTTTCTGTCACTAGAACTTCAATAATTCAATTGTTCATGAAACACCTTCATCCAGTGAATAATTCCTCCCCAGTAAAGCTGTCTGATTTCATTTGTTTTCGAAAGTGTTGTCTCTGTTAGCCAGTTTCAGTATAATTCACGGAATGCTATTAACCTAATATCAAGTTGTACAAATGAATGTTTGTGATGAGCAATTTGTGGATAGAGACTTTCCTAGCCATAAGTTTCTTATCAGCTTGAATCAAAGATCTCTCCATACTGTGTTTCTGTGTGCATAGTATTTAAAATGTCGAGGCGATGATACGGCTTTATTTTGAATGTACCCAGTGCTGTCTAGAAGCGAATCCCTCTTCACTATACACATAACCTTCATTTCCCCGCTACTCGCAGTCCTATTATCATAATCGTAGGTGCGAAGCGGTTGTTTTTCGGAAATTTCAATTACGAAAATGAAGAAATCATTCTCAAAACCACACCGCTTCTATGATTGTGATACAGAAAAGTGCAAGTAGCGGGGAAATGGAGGTTACATGCAAATTGCCATATTTGAATGGTGCATTGCTGAGAGACGACAGTGCCGTGGCGAGAAATAGTGCTCTAATGCCGCGCCGCGAGCGCGCGCCTCTGAAGGAAGCACATCATGTAGCTTTACGTAACATCATAGTGGAGTCCACCAAGAGTGACTCATTTAGTTATCAATGAGGAGCGGTCGGTTGGAGATCAATGAACATGAAACTCGTTGCAGCACAACCGCTCTCGCTCAATCGGTACCGAGCGTGCTGAAATGGGATGTAGGGTTGACGACAAAAAATGTGGAAAACAAAGTTACAATTTTTTTGGGAAATTTTCGGTCCAGTAAATTCTGGAAAATTCGTCACTCAGGGAGGACTTTGGAATCTTCGACAATTTTCTGAAAATTTTGGTCACCGGGAAGGGTCGTAGTTCTATCGGGGTACGGGACAGCGGTCTGCTTGACACGGTTTACAGCGTCATACCTGACTGGCCCGCCCGTTGTTGCTTACGGAGCTTGACCTTTTGGCTCCTGGTCGTGGCGGGACCAACTGGGGCGACGCACCTTTAACCTTCACAGTGCAGCACTGGTGCTGAAATTCGATTAATATCTTCGCTATTGATTCTTTCTGTGATTCAGAGCTAAGAGGGTAGATATATAACTAGCTCTACAATAAAGAAAATTGAGGCGGATTACCACTTTTTTGAGATTTATGCATGGTCTCAAAGTTTATCCCGTCACTATATCGCCTTTTTCTGAATTCTGGATATTTCATGACGGTATTCAAACGGTTATCGCGACTTGTTGAGGGCTGATAATTGAGGGTAGATTTTATATAAATGACACATAGTATCTAAGTATGTTGATTCGTCAATTGTGAGCGGAAATTCCACCATTACCCTAGTTAAACTGTGAGTTTTGAACATGGAGTTTTCTGAGGGCTTCAGAAGTTAGTGAAGAATTGCGCATCATTGTCTAGGCTGTTGACATTGTGGCGAAATGCTTCCACATAACATGTCCTTTAAACACCTCTCAGGCATGATTAGCCGAGATACTCGCTTTCAAGCACAATCTCATCTAGTGTCCTTAATCGGTACCAATAAAACAGGCGCCCTGCGCCGCAGTTGGTACCGCCACGACCAGGAGCCAAAAGGTCAAGCTCCGTAAGCAACAACTGGTCCGCCCTCCCCACCACACTACTGGATATTTCCGAATGCTCTGCATCACCATGCATGGCTGGCTTCTGAAAACGAGGAATTTGCTGAGGGCTTGATGTGTCACAGCGTGGTGTCAGCAAACCACTGATAAAATCACCAAGTCTTGGATAGAAGCAGGGAGCGGGCGAAATCGTTTCAACCGCATCCTGCGCGGAATCCCGAACACTAACCATATCCAGATATATACTTATTTAGTAAGACGAAGACAGCTATAAGAAATTCTATGAAATTAGAAAAAAACGTACCTCAGTCTGGTTGTGATGGTGGTGTATAAACTAGAAAATACAGTGAAATAGTGTATTAGAGAGGTCGTAGAGTAGTAGATGTGAGAGGAAGGGAAAGGCATCGGAGAAGGTTGGGTGACGAATCACCACAACGCATGGCGAGACGTGATCTTTGTTCAACAAAATCTTGGGTTTCTCACTAAATCAAATTTATAGTGAGGAAAGCCAAGAGTTGTTGGTACAAACTGGGAAGTTCGTTCAAAAACTTCGTGGGGTTAACAGGAGTGTGGTTCACGAGAAGTAAAGATGTATCTAGATCTTAAAAAATCTATATTGAGTATTCTAGAGAAGAGCCAAGTGTGCATGGTTTTTGATCAAAAAATCAAGAATTGTTTCTTATTGTTTGTCCAAAATCACATGTCAGAAAATTCAATTTTACAGGCTCTTTTCAAGATTTCGTGGCGGTAGTCGGTGAGGACAGGATTCGGAAATGAGAAAAATTGGTAAAGCTACCACTTTTTGGCTGTTGCCGATTCGACAGTTGACACAACTGAAACAAGCGTCGAATAATGTGTGCCGTCTGTAACCACACACAATTCACTGCACTTACGCCTAATTTTCTAAGTTGTCCCCGCTTGAGCAAAATGTTTTCTATAGAACTATAGTGGTCGATTGGAAGGAATACGTCTCGTTTTTTTTATCGAATACACCGTTTCAAGCGGGGGTGGGTATCCATGTAGTGGAATGGTTCCAGATGATCGTTTTATGTGGGGTCTCACTATGGAACTCTACTCGCAGGTAACCGTCACGGCGGCTGCGGGGTGTAACTCGTCCATGTGTGCAGGGTGTTCATGGATTTCGGGGGGAGGTATTGGAACTTTCGGTAGGGTGAAAGTTGCACGTGCGTGCTGGAGCATTTCCTACTTCAAAAGAACAGGGTATCCTCATTTGGGTTGCATGTCCGTGCTCTAAAATGGGCGCAGTGGACGAGTTGTTCGTCACCTCTTAAAAATACAACCTCAAGCGATTTTCTTGAGGAAGGACCAAAGTCAGGCCCCTGTTTTCAGGAAGTTGAGGCTAAACCTAAAACACATTTGCGTATTAGGACGGATTTAGGTGCACGCAAATGAGGAAAATTTGAGTTACACCCCCCGCAGCCGCCGTGATGGTTAGCTTCGAGTTGGAACTCTCTGTATGCTTTAGGCTACTATTAGCCATTCTAACCATTCCACATGAAATGTAGTTTTCTAGAACCGTAGTTGGACGTCGAGTCGGAATATGCCCTTTGCAGTTGCCTAGAATCACTCTGGAAAAAGTTATGGGCGTTTTTCAAAGCCCTGCGGCAAGGTAATGGTACCCATCAGGCAATTTTTGGAGTGTTTTGAAAAAATGTGTCTGATTTCACTCAAAACTTGTATGTAGGGGTGATCTAGGGTGCTGAACACGAATCTGGAGTCCGTTAGTCGAAATTCTGAAGTTTGCTGTGGTTTACGGTAATATCCATGCCATTTGGTGGGCTAAACCTACCTTAGTAATTCGAAAATCGACAATTGAACAATAAATTCGTATTCACCACCACGACTCTCCCCCGCACTCAAATTTTGAGTCAAGTTTGAGACTTTGACCAATCTACCGTATACCCACCGTAATCTGTCAAAAATCGATAAACTGATCTCAGATTCGTGTACAGCACTCGAAATAACCCCCTGATGAACAATTTGGGCCATATCTATCTTAGCATACCGGAAATCGTCAAAAGTGGCGTTTTGATTCATGATCAGCATAGCAAATAACCCCCTTGGAGAAGTTTTGAACCAAATCTGAACTAATGTTCTTGAACGCCTTCAAAATTATAAGTAACAATTCGTACAGGTTCAAAACTATCACTATATATGTTGAGTTCGAAAAATGTTCTTTCACCCAAACTCCGTACTTGGGGGTTATTGTGGGCGATTTTTTTTTCAAAATACTCTTGTTTCGAAATTGCCTGGTGAGTACCCTTACCTTACCGCGAGGCTCTGAAAAATGCCTGTAACTTTCTCCAGAGAGATTCTAGGTAACTTCGAAGGCCTTATTCCGAATCAACGTCCAACTACGGTTCTAGAAAACTACATTTCATGAGGAATGGTTAGAATGACTATTAGTAGTTCCATAGTGAGACCCCACCTAAACGATAATTTGGAACCATTCCACTACATGAATACTCACCCCCGCTTAAAAGGCTGTATGCGACAAAAAACGCGACTAATTTCTTCCTATCGACCACTATAGTTCCATCGAAAAATTTTCCTCAACCGGGGACAACTTAGAAATTTGCGCGCTCGGGCATTTGGGGGGTGCCAGCCGAGGTGATTTCGTACGAGGGGGATCATCCGAGGATACCAATTTGGGGGCGGAGTCGCGCTTCGAGCGAGCGGAGGGCGAAAGGGCCTCAGCCGAGGGGGCGACGACAATTTCCTCGTAGGACCACTCACAACAGCTGCAGCGCTGTCCTTCTAACCTGTCGTTCATGCTTTCATTTTTTGCAGACGTGTTGTATATTTCTTCCTTCAAGTTATTGGGGGTCACATCAATATCCTTAATGAATAATTGTGCTATTCTTGAGCTTCATTTTTGTTCACAACATATGCCTACACATCAAGAACCTGCAGAATAATAATTGAAGTTCGGATTCGATATTCTCAAAAAATTTCAAATAGTCTCCAAAAGTTTGAAACTTTCTCTCAGGCTACCTTTCGGCTCGTAAAGCCTTCGTCAGACCTTCTTCTCCTTCCGAAAAATGGACTAGAAACCTCATTTGCCGGTGCAAAACTAGTTGGGGGGGGGCACCCAGAATTCAAGTGAGAAATGAATGATTTTGCTTTCAGAAATCGATTTAATTTCATGGAATTTCTAGGAAATATGAGTGATAACGTTATCACATATCTAATAACCAAAGAAATTTTCATTTTTATGGATGAATCGCTTGATTTTTATGCGCAAATCTTGAGTGGCCCCCCAACTAGTTTCGCACCCATTTGTCTCTCTCTACATGACTTTTAGGGACTCTTTTGGAGTTTTTTTTTGAGAATTTAGGAACTTTATCGATTAATTTGCAGCCTCTCGATGTGTATTGTATTCTTAAAATCTCCTTAATCCCACTCACTATGGTCTCCTACCTAGTAAATCCGCGACTGGGATTCCGTCTACATGTAAATTTTGGTCCTCTACAGGTTTCAACGGTCCGATTGGCAGAGACACCTCAACACCCTGTTGAATATCGTCGAAAACACCCTTGTAGGTGGCTGTAACCTCTTCGCTATATATAACATTACCTTAATTCTATCATTCAGGCATCATCGATGACACAACAACCGTGAAGACTGTACGATCACTGTCCCATGCATAGCCAATTATATGATCGCTCTTCACATAATTCTGTGTCTCTAGTTCGTTGGATGAACAGATCGTATCATTTTCAACAACTATTAAATCGTAAGCATACTTTTGTGTACTCAGAAATTTCTGCCCTGTCTCGTAATTTTCATTCGGCTGAGGACATGTTGTTCTATCCCTTGCATTTTGAAGTGTCAATCTTTGCTTGTTTTGTGATTTAGAGGTATCTGAATACCATCGTATGATCGTATTCTGATCAGAATCAGTCTAGTTTTCGACCCTCATAGGTCATGGACACTTGTTGCATTCATTTTCTTAGATTTGTAAAAAAATATGTTGTAGCATTTAGCCACAATTTATTTAGAGTTGTTGTGTTTTACAGTCATTTCAATGAATTCGTTGTCAACTCGTTTAACATAAAGTGGTAGTGAAAGCATAAAATTTAAGTGTTATGAAGAGGTAATGGTCAAAGTAGTGTAGTACTAGTGAAAAAGTATTGGTATTGACATAATAATGGTGAAAATATAATGGAATACGATGGGAACCGTTTTTACGGTTTCAAATTCCCGCGCTTCACTCTAAAAAGGTCCGCGGACCAGCCCCCAAGAGAGGCGGGGGGTTGATCCGAGGGCGCTGGGGGGCTGCTGCCGAGCTTGGGACGCTCGGATGAGTCCCCGACGGACCCTCGGCTGGTGCCCCCGAATGCCCGAGCGCTCCGGACATTCGGGGCACCAGCCGAGTGCCCGTCGGGGACTCATCCGAGCGTCTAAACTCGGCAGCAGCCCCCTCGGACCAACCCCGCTTCTCTGGCGGCTGATCCGCGGACCTTTCAGTGAAGCGCGGGAATTCAAAACCGCAGAAACGGTTTTCGTCGTATTCCAGTATATTTTCACTGTTATTATGCCAATACTAGTACTTTTTCACTAGTATTACACTACTTTGACCATTACTTCTTCATATTACTTAAATTTTATGGTTTCACTACCACTTTATGTTAAACGAGTTGACAACGAATTTATTGAAATGACCGTAAAACACAACAACTCTAAATAAATGGCTAAATGTTACAAAATATTTTTTTGCAAATCTAAAAATGAATGCGGCAAGTGTCCATGACTTATGAGGGTCGAAAATTAGACTGATTCTGATCAGAATACGATCATACGATGGTATTCAGATACCTCAAAATCACAAAAAAAGCAAAGATTGACCCTTCAAAATGCAAGGGATAGAACAACATGTCCTCAACCGAATGAAAATTACGAGACAGGGCAGAAATTTCTGAGTATACAAAAAGTATTAGCTTACGATTCAATAGTTGTTGGACTGAGAAAATGATGCGTCTGTTCAATTTAACGAACTGGAGATACAGAATTATGTGAAGAGCGATCATATCATTGGCTGTAAATGGGACGTGATCGTACAGTCTTCACGGTTTGTTGTGTCATCGATGATGCCTGAATGATAGAATTAAGGTAATGTTATATATAAGCGAAGAGGTTACAACCACCTACAAGGGTGTTTTCGACGATATTCAACAGGGTGTTGAGTGTGCTCTGCCAATCAGACCAAGTTGAAACCTGTAGAACACCAAAATTTGCGTATAGACGGGAATCCTAGTCGCGGATTTACTAGGTAGGAGACCGTAGAGAGTGGGATTAAGGATATTTTAAGAATACAATACATCGAAGGCTGCAAATTAATCGATAAAGTTCCAAAATTCTCAAAAAACTCCAAAATAGTCCCTAAAAGTCATGTAGAGAAAGACAAATGGGTGCAAAACTAGTTGGGGGCGCTCAAGATTTAGCCCATAAAATGAAACGATTCGTCGATAAAGAAATGAAAATTTCTTTGGTTATTAGATAATGTGATAACGTTATCACTCTATTTCTAGAGATTCCATGAAATTAAATCGATTTCTGGCAAAATCATTCATTTCGCTTGAATGGTGCCCCCCAACTAGTTTCGCACCGACACATGAGGTTTCTAGTCCATTTTTCGGAAGGAGAAGGTCTGAGGAAGGCTTTACGAGCCGAAGGTAGCCTGAGAGAAAGTTTCAGGCTTTGGAGACTCTATTTGAAATTTTTGAGAATATCGAATCCGAACTTCAATGTATTGTGCAGCTGTGATGTGTAGGCATATGTTGTGAACAAATGGCTCAAGAATAGCACAATTATTCATTGGAGGATATTGATGTGACCAATACCTTAAAGGAAGAAATATACAACACGTCTGCAAAATGAAAGCATGAACGACAGGTTTGAAGAACAGCGCTGCAGCTGTTCATGAGTGGTCTGCGAAGAGTAATCGTCGCCCCCTCGGCTGAGCCCCCTTTCGTCCTCGGCTCGCTCTGGAAGCGCGACTCCACCTAAATTGTATCCTCGGATGCTCCCCTCGTCCGAAATCATATTTCCGGCTTTAAATGCCCGAGCATAAGGGCCGCGTATTGTGTGTGGTTACAGAAGGCACACATTATTCGACGCTTGTTTCAGTTGTGTCAACTGTCGAATCGGCAACAGCCCCACTTTCGTGCCATATTTGGGTAAGTAACGATCGAATGTGGCAAAGCTGGCAATTATTTGATAGATGGCTGACAAAGACAAAGTTTCGAAACTTGGAAACGTTTCCGAAATGTGAAAGAGAGATGTCCGGGAAAAATCTAGGTCGAAAACTGGCAATTCTGATCTAATCTGAAGGAAATACAGAAAATAATACAGTAGAGGCCCGATCCTGGTGCTGAAGTGAATAACAGTGGCTGAATAGTTGAAGAAAACAGCAGAATAAGGCAAAGAATGACGTTTCCGAGCCGAGATGGCTCGAAATCAGCCGGTGAGGGAGCCGCGGACGATAGAGCGCGCGAAATGCTCATTTGAAATTCGCGCCGTGTTAGAGACGCGCGCAAGGAAACTCGTCCGACACCCCTGAACTCGTCCGGTAGTTTTCCTTTGTAAGTGTAGCTGCGAATGCTTTCGAAACCCTTGTATACCTCCAGCGCCGATCCCCACACTTTTTCGAATTTCAAAGCACATTTTGCCGCTGTGCACACTCCTGTCGAAGCCCCGCCTACCTTCCGGAACAATGAAACTTAGCTTTCGAAACCCTTGCATACCTCAGTGCTGATCAGTACTTTTTCCGAATTTGAAAGCACTTTTTGCCGCTGTGCGTACTCCTGTTGAAGCCCCGCCCACATTCCCATTACGTTCACACCTCTAGAGCTTCCCACTTTATTCCCTCAAAGCTACTCACCCAACTTAACCCCTACACATCTTCCACAACAGTCTGCACACGCCTTCATCTACCGACGGTGAACACCCGTTTTCAATAAGTATTATTGTTATTCTTGCTAATACCCTAGCGTAAACAACGCAGGCAATCATAAAAAGGGGTGTACACACAGAAGACACAAGGGGAACACAGAACCATGCAGTAAAAAGAAAGAGAAAATTATAAACGAAGCGAACCAACACGGGAACTGCAACAGAAATAATCGACGATTCAGGCGTGAAGTTGAATGTGTCCTCGCCGCTACACACCATACATTTTCTCTAACGTCTGCGCGCGGCCGGTCTTGAAGTTGCGCGGTTTTCGCCCGCATTGCAAAGTTGCGCGCGGTCCGAATGGAAAGAGGTGAGAGCCGCGAAAAGGTCAAAAGCGGTCGGAACGCTCACAACTTTTTAAGATCGTACTGACAGAGTTCTTTGTGCGCGATCAGCCCTATTCTGTTTTTTTGCGCGCGGTCGAAACGCTTCCTGCGCGCGGTCGACACTAAGGGCCAAAACTTGCGCGCGGTCAAGACTATTTTCTGTCCGAGGGAATATTCCGTCGTCGCAATTATATGTCCCCCCTCCCCCGACGACCAATTCCAGTGTTCTCCTTCTTCTATTCCTTGCTAATAGTCCATATTCGATATTCTTTGCTTCTATTCGACCCCTGCCTACAATCAGGGTGAGCTTTTTTTCTATTTCCATTGTTTGTCGAAGTAGTGATTAATGGCTGCCACCCATGAACGGTCACACACAGCACAAAGTGTTCCACCAACCGCAGCGCACACACGGAACGCATTCCAAACTGCTGCCGAGCTTAGTGCGAGTTGTGGGAAAGTAGAGGATAGGTGGTTTCAGTTTCGTCCACGGGTGCTTTTCTCACTGTTACGCATCGCAATGTGAGTCTGAGGAAATAATCGAAAATACCGTCAGTTTGAAGTCTCCAAGAAGGATGTCAATGCTATTTACCGGGAGTTCCAGAAATATAGGGAAATAAAGTCTATAATTGTCAAGCTGCCGAAAAATGCAACCCAGTTTGGGACAAAGTTTCAGTTAACATAGCTGAATATCAGCCAGATCTAAATAAATATAGCTCGATTATTTTCTAGCATGGGATCGATTAGCAATCCTTCAATCTCAAAACCTCGTTAAACAGTGAAATGTGTGGCCCAGGTGAGCGGGGTGGTTCACCTTGTAGGCCATCCACGCTGCCGAGATGTCGTTCGTTCGTGCCGTGGCAGTGTGGAGGAAAGAAGATCACCTTTATGCAAACCAACGTCAACCCCTCCGCGAAGAGGGTCCTTGTCATGGGAGAGATGCTTTCCTAAGGATTCTACTACAAAGGGCTGGCATCGAGAGGAATCCAGGACGCGCTCAGGAGTACCTATGCGCCACATGCAGCAAGAAGGTCACCTGGAATGGGATAAGTGTCCAATGTTTTGGATGTCAGAGGTGGGTGCACCTCTCCTGTTCGGGTCTCAATTCCGTGAGGCATCGCGATCCTTGCGTTGTGTTCTGTGCTCTGCTCCCAGCAACTCTGATTCCTCATCCTTCAACCACCCCCTCTTTATTGTACCTATCAACCTCAATAACCTTCGTGCCAAGCTGTCTGAACTCTCTCTTTTCGCACGTACTTATCGTCCTGATGTCATTATGGTTCAGGAAACCAGGCTTACCCCTTCTGCTACCACTCGACACCCTAACATTCCTGGCTACACTGCTTATCATGCTACAAGGTCATCTCTTGGCGGAGCAGTTTCTCTTCTTCTTCTTTGCAGCCGCAGGGGTTTTTGTCAAGGTTCAAGAAACGGGCGACTGAAACCGGATTCGTCCACAAATCCATTGTTGTAAGAGTGGTAGGCCTCTTTGGGCAATCGAGTAGGTGTTCAGTTATTGTGGCCACGGCTACCACAGTCCGGGCACTCGTCCGGCTTACTGCGATCGATCTTATGCAAGTATGACATCAGCATGGGGGAATGACCGCAGCGTAATGAGGCAAGGGTACTTCTAGCCCGCCTACCGAGTTCCATCTCGGTGTTGCTGACTACGGGTGGTACGACCCCCAATATGGGATTGACGGTCATCCTACTAAAGTGATCCCTGACGAACTTGGTGTGCTCCGCACATAAAAGACGCCGACGATCCATTTGGGAGTCCGTCCATCTTTGTATATTGACTTTCTCGGGAAGCTTCCTGGCAAAAGGCCTTCTGATATGTCTCTCTCTCACGGGATTCATGATCCTTCTTAATGGGTGGTCAGGCTGCTTGACAATGTTAATAACCAGTTGCTGCGCTTGGAGTTGGCAGTGCTCCTTAACTGGCAGAATTCGGGCTTCAGCATGAAGATGTTCCACTGGGGTGCTTTTAGCACACCCTGTGGCAATCCGAAGAGCAGCATTTTGAACTCGCTGCATCTCTACTTTCATAGTTTCTACTTTCATATCATAAAATTCACCCTCTCATCTCATACCAGACACCCCATCGGACGCCACTCTTGAGTACCTACCTATCCAACTCCCTTTTAAACGTCTATATCTCTTTTTAATATCTATATCCCTCCTACCACGTGTGTCCCCAAACTTACGACCCTACTCCCTCACTCGAGCAGTTGTACGACTGCTCCCTTTCACCTTCTGTTATCTTCATAGGCGATTTTAATGCTCATACATTCTGCTCGTCGCTTGACACTGACGCTAGAGGAAAAGACGTAGAATCGGCGGAGCAGTGTGACCTGGTCATTCTTAACGATGATCAGTCCACTCGTCTTTCGGCCAGCGGCCGATCCTCTAGTCCAGACATCTCTCTTGTATTAGTTAGTTTAGTTTAGTTTTATTACGACCACATGAGGCGATCGTCAAAAAAGGCATACATAACAATACAACTGCTAGAAGACTTGTAACAGATGCCAAGTATGTGAACAAATACTAGGAGAAAATGTGCAGTCGATAACAAGAAAAAACTAGGATAACTCTTAACAGTGAAGAAGTTTGGACATCATACGCTTGAATTGAGCATAAAGTCATATTAGTGGCTGGAGTATGTACTTTTCGTGGCTTCGAGAAAGGCGCTGCCTGCTCTGAATGTGAACGATTTCGCGCGAATAAAAACAAGACTAAAACACGAATAGTTCCTGTTCAAGATACCGACCGACCACCGTTTTGAAACCAGCATAGGTAGCCGGCACTTGCAACTTCTTACTCAAGCTTAGATAGTCCAATCCCGCACGAATTGTGAAGAAATGCCGAGTTTTGTTTACAACGAGGGCTTGGAAAGCTAAGTTTGAACCTTTGCCGTATTGGAACGTATCAGCGTGAAAAACTCGGATAATTTTAAACCAACAAGCTCGTTCAGCATTTCAAAAACCAGGAGCAAATCATTTCTCCTCCTGAGTACAGCAAGGGTGTCCAAGTGCAACCCTTTGTTCTAAGGTAACCCCTAGGTATTGCGCTATAAGAGAATCCCATCGCTCTTAAGAAGACATTCCTCGTAAAACTATTCTGCACCTTTTCTATTTTATCAATAAACTTGCGCTTATGCGGTAAAAAAAACGCCCATACTCCACCATAGGACACATAAATTTTGTCCATGTCTATCTCTCAATTCTCTTGCTCCTTATTCAGGTATTCGTCAAAGGTCTTATCTTATTCTTTGCCTTGCAGACTGGCGCTTGTTCAGGAGGTGGCACTTCGCCATGTGGCTGACTACCCATGGAATGGAAACTTGCACCAGAAAGAACGTCACTTGGCCGACGCGATCCGCAAGGCCAAGAAAGCAGCCATGCCGGAGGGCCCAGTAAAGAACTTTTTTTCCCCAATGTCACCAGGGAAATCTCGGAAGATAAGGACAAGGGATGCAAACAGGGTCGCAGATCACCTGGACCCAACCATTGCTGAGCTGGATAGCGAGATTGAGCAGAGATCTGGACAAGCGCAGGAGGGAGTGTTGGGAGAAATTTACCGAGAAGATGGATTTCAAGAGTGATGGAACGTTAACTTGGAAAGTTCTAAAGAAGATCTCGGGCAAGAGCACCTCTACCAAATATTCCACGAGCGAGTTCCAGAGGCTGCAACTGCTCTCGGAATGAACTTCTTCATAACTCAGGCTAAGAGAGGGAAACAGAACAGTGGCTGTTAGAGAGCTCTGTAAGTTGCAACTCATGAATGAAACAGAAGCTGTGACGCCCGTGCAGATTGAAAAAGGTGGTCAAGGAGATGCGCAACTCCCGAAGGTTGTAGGGCCGGATGGCATTAGTCCAGCGGTCCTGAAGAAACTGCCGAGTGAGATTATGCCAATCCTGGCTGACGTCATCAACACATCCTTTCGAACATGCATCTTACCCCAAGACTGGAAAGTTGCAAACTTCATACCATTGCCCAAGCCTGCTAAATCGCCATCGGCAGTAAAGGGATACAGGCCAATAAGTCTTTTATCACCCATCGCCAAGGTCGCTGAGAAACTGTTCGTGAAGGAGCTCGCGGAGCATAATAACAAACGCTGCCGAGATGTCGTACGTTCGTGCCGTGGAAGTGTGGAGGAAAGAAGAGCACCTCTGTGCGAACCGACTTCACCTATGCGCCACGTGGATGCCAAAGGTGGGCGCATCTCTCCTAGTCGGGACTCAGTTCTGTGAGGCATCATAACTCCTCTTTTCGTTGTGTTGTATGCTCCTCACCTTCCAACTCTGATTCGTCTAACCCCAATCGTCCCCTTTCCTTTGTACATATCAATCTCAACCGCCTTCGTGCCAAGCTTTCTGAGCTCTCTCTCTCTCTCTCTCGCTCTCTCTTCGCACGTACTTACCGTCCAGTATACTTATGTCGAGTCGAGTCATCGAGTCTTGGTATCGACTGAAACAGTCGACATCGAGTCATTCGACTACTCGATTATTCGAAATTTTGAAAAATCGAATTAGTCGAAAAACCCGATTATTCGAAATTTTGAAAAATCGACTTAGTCGAAAACTCGATTATTCGAAATTTTGAAAAATCGACTTAGTCGAAAACTCGATTATTCGAAATTTTGAAAAATCGACTTAGTCGAAGACTCGATTATTCGAAATTTTGGAATTTCGAGTTAGTCGAAGACTCGATTATTCGATAGACCCTAATAGTCGAATGAACTCGATAGTCGACTGTTTCGAGTCAAAAGAAATCACAGTCAGGTAAATTACTTCATGTAGTTAACCAAAACTAAGCCACCAGTTTTCGAAAACGTATTTGCGGACCATGATGGCGGAGACTCCTCCATGAGTTTAGAAAATCTCGAAATAGACGGCTATATGTCGTGACTTATTAATGTTAAACTCACACCCGCCTATTTCCACGGCTCTAGTCTCCAAGGGTGATTTAAATCTTCAATTACTCCACTTGGTCATCTCACTTGACCACGCCCATTTTTTCGGTGCCGCAACGACTCTTCCGATTTCGGAAGGAGGAGAGCAATCCTGGGTTCATGTACTAAATAGAAGGCGGTACGGAAAAATGGGCGTGGCCTAGTGCAATTTTATCTGATTTCATCCAAAAATTATCCGATTTTATCCGAAATTTTACCCGAATTTGTCTGAATTTATCCGATTTTATCCGAATTTTCGACCCTTCGAATAATGGCTCGATTCAGATAATGCGTTTTCGAGTTTTCGGATATCGGATTATCCGATTCTCGGATATCCGATCGGATATTCGAAAAGGAGTGATTCGGATACTAAGTATACCGTATACCCGCCGTAATCTACCGTAATCTGTCAGAAATCGTCAACTGGACCTTAGGTTCGTGTTAAACACTCCAAAGCACCCTTCAAAAAACAATATGAGCCACATCTATTGTAGAAATCCGCAAATCTCAGAAGTCGCGTTCTGCCCTTGAAGTTTTTACATGCTGCGAAGCTATGAACGAAGCAAGTCGTTGACTTCGGAGTCGTGAACAAGTAAACCCCAGA
Source organism: Aplectana chamaeleonis (assembly GCA_029168955.1). Taxonomy (NCBI): domain Eukaryota; kingdom Metazoa; phylum Nematoda; class Chromadorea; order Rhabditida; family Cosmocercidae; genus Aplectana; species Aplectana chamaeleonis. Next base: position 18,450 of record JAPDOI010001698.1, on the reverse strand, counting down.
TTCGCCCCAAATAATCGACCTGGGAGGATTCCAGGTGAAATCTGGAGCACTTTTATAAACGCTTTCAGACACCTCTATATATGATATAAATAAAAGCTCAGCGCAAAATCCGTGAAAGTGGAAAACGCTTTCACTCTGTGCAAAAATCGAAAAATATGCTTTCACTTGAACTTCGAACAGGGGGTTGTTTTGGGCGCTGAGCACCTATTATGAGGTCCGATTCCAGATTTCCCAAGGACTAAAACGCGTTTTGGAACGTACAAGAGGTGCGGAACTCTGACGAAAAACGCCTATAACTTTTTACAGAGTGGTTTTAGGCAGCTTCTAAGAGCGCACTTGGATTTCTTTTTTTTAAAAACGGTTTTGGGAAAGTACACTTCAACCGGAATGGCCAGAGCCACTAATAATATTTCCCTTGTGAGAGCATCTTTCGCGCCGCTACCGGCGATCCGCGATTGTGCGGCGCTCGTCTTCCCCTTGTCCCTCGATCCGCCGCCGTCCCGCGGAAGTTTACCCGGATCCCGACCCACCCGTGGTCATTCCTGTGCACGTACCATGACTGCTGCCGTGAATCGTTCCCCCCGGTCCAGCGCTCTCATGCTGTGCAGAATTTGTAAAGCGGCGCAAAATAGGACACGGGCAACTACCTTCATACGGCTTTGGGTTAATCTGATAGGCAACACTCCGTTCCGGGTAAGACACCGAGACGGCATGGGTGATAGGACGCAGTACGATAAAGGGAGTGAGAGGCTGAACAGAATCGCGAGTACGCTCCTGGCTCGAAAAAAGACAAGAAAGAAGTGATTCGAGTCAAAACAGTCGAAATAAGGTGTTTTTAGAATCTCCAATTGTCGAAATTTGCAAAAAATGAGTTAGCAGAAAACTTGATCCATTCGATTATTCGAAAAACTGAGTCAATTCGACTACTCGATTATTCAGAAATTTTGAAAGAATCGAATTAGTCGAAAACTCAGATTATTCAAAATTTTGAAAAAATCGGAATTAGTCGAAAACTCGATTATTCGAAATTTTGAAAAATCGAATTAGTCGAAAAACTCGATTATTCAAGAAATTTTGAAAAATCGAATTAGCGTCGAAAACTCGATTGTTCCGAAATTTTGAAAAATCAGGTTAGTCGAAAAAACTCGATTATTCAAAATTCTGAAAATCGAGTTAGTCGAAAACTCGATTTTTTCGGGAAATTGTGAAAAACCGAGTTAGTCGAAAACTCGATTATTCAGAAATTCCTGAAAAAATCGAGATTAGTCGAAAACTCGATTATCTCGAAATTTTGAAAAATCGAATTAATTAGTCGAAAACTCGATTATTCGAAATTTTGAAAAAATCGAGTTAAGTCGAAAACTCGTTTATTCGAAATTCTGAAAAATCGAGTTAGTCGAAAACTCGATTATTCGAAATTGCTTGAAAAAACCGAGATTAGCGTCGAAAACTCGATTATTCGAAATTCTGAAAAATCGAGGTTTAGTCGAAAACTCCGGATTATTCGAAATTTTGAAAAAAATCGAGATTAGTCGAAAACTCGATTATTCACGAAATTTTGAAAAATCGAATTAGTCGAAAACTCGATTATTCGAAATTTTGAAAAAATCAACGAATTAGTCGAAAACTCGGATTATTCCGAAATTCTGAAAAATCGAGTTAGTCGAAAAAACTCGATTATTCGAAATTGTGAAGAAAAGCCAGAGTTAGTCGAAAACTCGATTATTCGAAATTCTGAAAAATCGAGTTAGTCGAAAAAAACTCGATTATTCGAAATTTTTTGTCGAAGTCGCCGAAGTATACCGTCCAGAACGTCATCATGGTTCAAGAAACCAAGCTCTCTCCATTCCATACCCGTCCTCATCCTAATATCCCGGAAGCTTCATTGCCTTCCATGCTCAAAGGTCAACTCTTGGCGGAGGAGTTTCCACTTTCATATTATCTACTCTTCCCTCGCACCTCATACCTAACACTGTTTGCAGTGTTCACGATAAATCGTCGAATTTTGATATTAATCGCTAAATCGATTGTTTGGCTCCGCGTAGAAGTGAAATGACGAAAGAAATCCAGATGAACGCACCAGAAGGGCACGAAATCCTTTACTCTCAACCCGCCTCTTTACTCTCATTGGATCTGTTTGTTGTTACAACGAAACCTTTTGCGGACCCCTCTTTTCCAATTCTCTACTCTCTGTGCCTCCGCTTCCTTTCTTCGGACCCCCTAATTAATACTGTTTTGCCCTGGAAATATTCATCCATTTTCGAATAACGTCCCATTTTCACCGGTGACAACCACCAGTGAACATGTTCATTCGCCAGTCGGACAACTAGTCCAGGCCATAGAATAATGTCACTGAAGTAAAAAACGTTTTCAAGGCGTTTCAAACCGTTTTCTTCGTTGATTTCTGGTAACACTTGGTGACCAACGCTTTGTTTCAGGTGAAAAACTAGGAAACAAAAATTTTCGTGAACACTGCCTTTAACCCATTCACGACCACGCCTAATTTTGGGTGGCTGCACGTTCGGACCGCGTGCAATATTGCGTCACCGTATACCAGTGTCCCACATGTGGGCCACTTTTACTCGAGAATGGCACGCCATCAAAAAATCGATTTCTTTTTTGTTCACTAGCTTGACCCTTCGGGTCCCCTGGCCCGTGGCAGCCACGTAACATGAAGGCGCGTGCCCCTGGCAGTAGTATAGTTAGAGGATTAGTTAAAGGCGCAGATGGTCGCACGATAAAATATGCTTTGTCTTCTTTCAATCTCTAAAACTTTCTTCCTGGGGTTTAGAAATGTAGTGTGGACCTTATGAAAAAATCGCATAAAAAAAAAAACCGCTGTTTCGGGCCAAATTTGAAGCCTGAACTTTCTTGTCTTTTGATGGTGGACAGAGTCCGCTCCATATTATCGGCATCGATGATCTCTAATATCAAAGAACACCAGCTGGCTTGAAATCTTCGGACTGCCCTGCTCGATTGTTTATGTTGCTCACCTAGTCAAAAACATTGACTGAAATGATTGCTTTCATTGTTCAACTCTTTTTTATTAGGTAAAATTGCATTTATTTCTTCCTCTGAATGTTCAGAGAGATGATTTTTGACCGCTCGATATGAAGGACTGCGATCTTTTTGCACGAGGCGCTGTGCACGTGTGCACTGAGCAGCCATCTTTAGTTTCCTAAAAACTCTAACTTTAGCCTGAATTAACCGCTCTACCTTCCTGGTTTTTCAGCTGTTTTCGATCTAAGCTGACTTTTGTAGATTTTTTCGAATCAACATTTTTCATCGTGACTACACTGCCTTTAACAATGAAGAAAAAGCTTCCAGGCAATTTTAATAGCCCTAACGAAGAGTCTGCTTGAAAATGAAAGCATACTTCGCCGGCCATTGTAATACCTGAAGAAAAAGTTTAAGAGTAACAACGACACCACCTCTACAACAAAACAAGTGAAGAGCGTATGTACAGATAACGGCACCGCCAAATGATGATGGGCAGGTCTCGCCGGCCGATCTCCATCTAGTATTCGTTTGGCTTCGCTAAAGTGATGGGCCCGCTTCGCCGGCCACCTTCCATGTGGTATTCGTTTGGCTCCGCCAAACATTGGGCCAGCTTTGCCGACCACACTCCATGTGAGTATTCGTTTGGCTTCGCCGAAGCGATGGAGTCAACTTCGCCGGCCACCCTCCCATGTAGTATTCGTTTGGCTCCGCCAAACGGTGGAGCCAACTTCGCCGGCCACCCTCCATATAGTATTGGTTTGGCTTGTAGGCGCCAAACGATGAGCCGGCTTCGCCGACCACCCTTCCATGTAGTATTCGTTTGACTTCGCCAAACGATGGGCCAATATTCGCCGGCCACCCTCCATGTAGTATTCGTCTGACTTCGCTAAACGCGAAGAGGCTGGCGTTGCCAAAGCCTGCCTCGCATCTATGCAGTATTCGTTTGGCTCACGCCAAACAGATTGAATGGCCAGCTTTGCCGACCACCCTCCATGTAGTATTCGTTTGGCTTCGCCAAGCGATGGGGTCGGCTTCGCCGGCCACCCTCCATGTAGTACTCGTTTGGCTTCGCGAAACAGCTATTGGGCCAAAGCCATGCGCCGGCCACACCCTCCATCTTAATATTCGTTTGGCTTCGCCAAACGTTGCGAGACCAGCTTCGCGCCAGCCACCCTCCATGTAGTATTCGTTTGGCTGTCGCCAAATGATGAACCAACTTAACGCCAGCCACCTCCATGTAGTATTGGTTTGGCTTCACGCCAAACGCAGTGGATGCCGGCCAACTTCGCCGTGCCACCCTCCATGTAGTATTCGTTTGACTTCGCCCAAACGATGGGCCAAACTTCGCCGGCCACCCCTCCAATATTCTCAAGTATTCGTCTTGGCTTCGCTAAACAATGGGCTGACTTATGCCCTTCCACCCCTCCATGTGATATTCAGTTTGGCTAGCCAGAAGCTGATGAACCAGCTTCGCCGGCCACACTACATGTAGTATTCGTTTGACACTTTAGGCAGTGGATGGGCAGACTTCGCTTAGTAATCTCCATCTGAGCATTCGTTTTGGCTTCGCTAAACGCGATGAGCCAACTTCGCCGGCCACCCTAGCATATCTGTGGATGAGTTTGGCACCATAACAGATTGAGCCAGCTTTATGACCACACTCCATGTAGTATTCGTTTGACTTCTGTGGCGTTGGGTCTGCCCAGCCGACCGCACCTCCATGTAATACTCGTTTGACCGCCCAGGCTGTTGGTAACTGCCGCCGGCCACCTCCATCAATGGTGGTTGCATCCGCCAAACGAGGTGAACACGCCAGCCACCCTCCATCAGTAGTGGTTTTGGCTTCATGGGCAACAGTTGCGACCAACTTCAGCAAAGCCACCCTCCATGTAATCAGTATTCGTTTGACTTCGCCCAGGCGATGGAGCCGGCTAAGCCGTACCCTCCCTCCATAACCCAGTATTCGTCTGGCTTCTTTAAACGAAATGCCGGCTGTTTGCCCCAAATACCTCCATCATCAATGGTGTTGAAATCCGCCAAAGCGGCATTAAGCCCACAGCAGACCACCCTCCGTGCAGTATTGGTTTGGCTTCTTAAGCGAAATACAGGTCAAAGCCACTTAAGCCACCTCCCATGTAGTACTCTCGTTTGGCTTCGCCCAGGAAACTGTGGAGGCCAGCTTCGCCGGCCACCCTCCATGTAATCTATTCGGTTTGGCTTCGCCAGGCTTGATGCAGACCAACTTCGCCGGCCCTCCATGTATTATTCGTCTGGCTTCGCGTCAAACGAAGGAGCCGGCTTCGCCGGCCACCGCTCCATGTCAGTATTCGTTTGGCTCCGCCATAAACGATGAGCCAACTATACCGACCACCCTTCATGTAGTACTCGTTTGGCTTCTCCAGAGTGATGGGCCGGCTTCGCCGTACGCCTCCAATAACAGTAATTGGTTTGACTTCGCTTCAAACGATGGGCAGTGATTTGTGTGTAGCCAATCTCTATGTAGTATTCGTTTATTTAGCTAAACGTTGACTCAACTTCATGACACCCTCCTGTAAACGTATTCGTTTGACTCCGCTTAACGATGGAGCCAACACACAATCACACTCCATGTAGTATTCGTTTGGCTTCGCCGACCAAGCGATGGAGTCGGCCTTCGCCGGCCACCCTCCATGTAGTACTCGTTTGGCTCCGCCAGCTCCAATGGAGCCAGCTTCAGCAGCCGGCCCTTCCATCTATCAAATATTCGTTTGGCTTCCGCCAGGCTGTTGGAGCCAAGCTTCATACAAGCCACCCTCCATCTTAGTATTCGTTTGGCTTCACGCCAAACAGTGAGCCAACTTCATGCCCTTCCTCCATGTAGTATTGGTTTGACTACATGAGCTGATGATGGGTAGCTTCATGCCGGCCCTCCATGTAGTATTCGTTTGACTTACGCCATGGAAACGATGAACCAAGCCTCGCCGGTCACCCTCCATGTAGTATGTCGTTTGACTTCATGAGCAGTGGTGTTAGCTTCGCCAGACACCCTCCATGTAGTATTGGTTTGATCTGCGACATTATGGAGCCAACTTTGCCGACCACCCTCCATGTAGATAGTCGTTTGGCTGCGCCAAGCGATGGAGTCAACTTTGCGGCTAGCCTTCATATAAATATTGGTTTGACTTCACAGTCGACATGATGTTGAGACTAACTTCATGGCCACCCTCACTGCTATAGTATTCGTTTGACTTCGCCCAAACGATGGAGCCAACTTCTTCGGTCACCCTCCATGTAGTATTGGGTTGGCATTCACCAAAGCAGGATGGGCCACAACTATGCCGACCACCCTCCATGTAGTATTCGTTTGACTTCGCCATGGAAGCGATGGGCCGGCGCTATCAGCCACCCTCCACTCTGTAAATATTCGTTTCCATCTGCCAAACAGATGAAGCCAACTTTGCCGACCACCCTCCATGTAGTAGTCGTTTGGCTTCGCCAAGCTTGCTGATGGGCCAGTTTCGCCGGCCACCCTTCATATCATCATTCGTTTGGCTTTGCCCAAGCATGATGGGTCAGCTTCGCCGGCCACCCTTCATATAGTATTCGTTTGGCTTGCCGAAGCCGACTGAGCCAAGCGACGACCGCTTCGCCGGCCGCATCACGTAGTATTCGTTCGGCTTCGCCAAACGATGGGCCGGCTTCGCCGGCCACCCTTCCTATGTAGTATGTGGTTTGGCTTCGCCCAGCGCGATGCGACCAGCGTCGCCGACCACCTCCATGTAGTATTCGTTTGACTTCGCCAAACGATGGGCCGACTTCGCCGGCCACCCTCCATGTAGTATTCGTTTGGCTCCGCCAAACGGTTGAGCCAACTTCGCCGGCCACCCTCCATATAGTATTCGTTTGGCTTCGCTGAACTGCAATGAAGCCAACTTCGCCGGCCCACCCTCCATGTAGTATTCGTTTGGCTTTACCATGGAAACTTGATGGATGCCCCTTCGCTGGCCCTCCACCATCATCCTAGTATTCGTTTGACTTCCAGGCCAGAGCTGATAGACCAACTTCGCCAGTCACCACTCCATGTAGTATGTGGTTTGGCTGTGGCTGATGCATTAGGCCAGCTTCAGCCGGGCCGCCTCCGCCATGTAATATTCGTTTTGACTTCGCCAAACAGATGGTGCGAGCTTCGCCGACCACCCTCCATATAAGTATTGGTTTGAAATCTGCCAAACGATGGGCCAACTTTGCCGACCACCCTCCATGTAGTGATCGTTTGACTCACGCCAAGCAGTGCGAATCCGCTTCAGCGGCACGCCATCTTGTCAGTATTCGTTTGGCTTTGCCATGAGCGCAGGAGACGGCATCGCCGACCACCCTCCATGTAGTATTCGTTTGACTTCGCCAGGCGATGGGCCGGCTTCGCCGGCCTGCCCTCCCATGTAGTATTCGTTTGACATTCTTGCCAAACGATGGGCCAACTTTGCACATTTACCCTCATACCGTAGTCGTTTGGCTTCGCCAAGCGATGGAGCCGGCTTCGCCGGCCACCCTTCATGCTAGTAGTATTCGTTTGGCTTTTGCCAGAAGCGATGAGATCAGCTTCGCCGGCCACCTTCATGTAGTATTCGTTCGGCACGCCATGACATTGACCGGCTTCGCCGGCTTGTGACCACCTTCCCGTAGTATTCGTTCGGCTTCGCCAAACAGTGACCGGCCGGCTTCGCCGGCCACCCTCTATAGTAATATTGGTTTGGCTTCGTAACGGCTGACGATGGGCCAGCTTCATGCCGACCACCACCCTCCATGTAGTATTCGTTTGACTTCGCCAAACGATGGGCCGGCTTTGCCGGCCCACCCCTCCATGTACATTCGTTTGGCTCCACGCCAAACGGTAGAGCCAACTTCGCCGGCCACCCTCCTATATAGTATTCGTTCCGGCCCGCCAAAGCAATGGAGCCAGCTTCGCCGGCCCACCTCCATAATAGTATTCGTTTTGGCTTTACGCCAAACGGTAGAGCCAACTTCGCCGGCCGCCCTCATATATAGTATTCGTTTGGCTTACCGCCCAGAAACGATGGGCCAACTTCGCCGGTCACCCTCCATGCAGTATGTGGTTTGGCTTCGCCAAAGCTGATGGGACCAGCGCTAGCCGACCGCCCTCCATGTAGTATTCGTTTTGGCTTCGCATGAAACGATGGGCCGCTTCGCCGGCCTACCCTCCATGTAGTATTCGTTTGGCTCTGCCAAACGATGAACCATTGTGCTTGCCGACCACACCCTCCAATATAGTAGTCGTTTGAAAAAAGCTTCGCCAGTAAGCGATGGGTCGGCCTCGCCGGACCACCCTTCATATAGTATTCTGTTTGGCTTCATGGCATGATTGGGCCAACTTCGCCGGCCACCCCTCCATATAGTATTCGTTTGGCTGTAGGCTGACGATTGAACCAACTTCGCCGGTCACCCTCCATGTAGTATTCGTTTGACTTCGCCAAACGATGGGCCCGGCTTCGCCGGCCACCCTCCATGTAGTATTCCGTTTGGCTCTGCTTGAAACGATGGGCCAGCTTTGCCGACCACCCTCCATGTAGTAGTCGTTTGGCTTCGCCAGCTTGATGGAGTCACTTCGCCGACCACCCTTCATGTAGTATTCTGTTTGGCTTCTCGCCGAACATGATGGGCCGGCACTTCGCCGGCCACCCTTCATATAGTATTCGTTTGGCTTCGCCAGAGCTGATGACCAACTTCGCCGGTCACCCTCCATGTAGTATTGGTTTTTGGCTTCGCTTCTGGCTGTTAGAGCCGGCTAGCCGTGCCAATCTCCATGTAGTATTCCGTTTGGCTTCGCTAAACGCGATGGGCTGCAACTTCGCCGGCCGCCCTCGCATCGTAGTATTCGTTTGGCTCCGCCAGGTAGATTACAACTTTTGCCGACCACCCTCCATGTAGTATTCGTTTGGCTTCGCCAGATCGATGGGCCGGCTTCGCCGGCCACACCCTTCATGTAGTATTCGTTCGGCTGCGCCAAACGATGCGTCGGCTTTGCCGACCACCCTCCCATGTAGTATTTCATTTGACACCCGCCCAAGCTGGGTCGGCTTCGCCGGCCACCTCCATGTATAGTACTCGTTTGGCTTCTCAAGTGATGGGCCGGCTAGCCGGCTGCCACCCTCTATGTAGTATTCGTTTGACTTCGCCGAACGATGGGCCGGCTTCGCCGACCAATCTCCATCTAGTATTCGTTTGGCTTCGCTTCAAACGATGATTTAACCTTTGCCGACCGCAGCTTCCATGTAGTATTCGTTTAGCTCGCCAAACGATTAGACCAACTTTGCCGACCACACTCCATGTAGTATTCGTTTTGGCTTCGCCAAACGATGGGTCGGCTTCGCCGGCCACCCTCCATGTGGTACTCGTTTGGCCGTAGGCTGTTGCGACCAGCTTCGCCGACCACCTCCATAGGTATTCGTTTGGCTCGCCAAACGGACCAACTTCGCGGCCACCCACTCCACATGTAAATGTGGTTTGGCTTCGCCAAACGATGAGCCAGCTTCGCCGACCACCCTCCATGTAGTATTCGTTTGACTTCGCCAGACGATGGGCCGAAAGCTTCGCCGGCCTACGCCATGTATTATTCGTTTGGCTCGCCAGGCTGATAGACCTTTGCCGACCACACTCCATGTAGTATTCGTTTGGCTCTGCGCCATGAGCTGATGGGTCCTTCGCCAGCCACCGCCATGTAGTACTCGTTGGACTTCATGGCTAGAGCTGGTAGACCAGCTTCGCCGGCCACCCTCCATAGAGTATTCGTTTGGCTCCGCCAAACGGTGAACCAACTTCGCCGGCCACCTTCCATGTAGTATTGGTTTGAAGCTTCGCATGAAACGATGAAGACCAGCTTCGCCGACCTGCCCTCCATGTAGTATTCTGTTTGACTTCGCCGGAAACGATGAGCCGGCTTCGCCGGCCACCCCCTCCATCTAGTATTCGTCTGACTTCGCTAAGCAGAAGAGATAGGCTTCGCCAGCCACCCTCCCATGTAGTATTCGTTTGGCTCCGCCAAACGATGGGCCAACTTTTGCGCGGCCACCCCTCCATGTAATATTCGTTTGGCTTCGCCAGGCTTGAACGTTGGGCCGGCTAACTTCGCCGGCCACCCTCCATGTAGTATTCGTTTGGCCTTCGCCAAACTTGATGGGCCAACTTTGCCGGCCACCCTCCATGTAGTATTGGTTTGGCTTCGCCAGGCATCGATGGGCCGGCTTCGCCGACCACCCTCCATGTGATATTCGTTTGACTTCGCCAAACGATGGGCCGACTAAGCCGGCCACCCTCCATGTAGTATTCACGTTTTGGAAATCCGCCAGAGCAGAACAGACCAGCTTCGCCAGCCACCCTCCTATGCCAGTATTGGTTTGGCTTCGCCCATAGGCTGATGGAGTCGGCTTCTTCGACCACCCTCCATGTAGTATTCGTTTGACTTCGCCAAACGATGGGCCGGCTTCGCCGGCCACCCCTCCACATGTAGTACTCGTTTGGCTTCGCCAAACAATGGAGCCAGCTTCGCCGGCCACCCTCCATGCAATATTCGTTTGGCTTCGCCAAACGATGGGCCAACTTCGCCGGCCACCTCCTCAATGTGAGTATTCGTTTGGCTAACCCATGGCTGGTGAACCAACTTGCCACGGCCCACCCTCCATGTAGTATTGGTTTGGCTTCCGCCAGGCTGATGGTGCCAGCTTCGCCGGCCACCCTCCATGTAGTATTCACGTTTGACTTCGCCAAACGATGGGCCGGCTTCGCCATGCCACCCTCAACTATGTACATTCGTCACGACTTTTTGCTAAACGAAGGGCCGGCTTCGCTGGCCACCCTCCACATCGTAGTATTCGTTTGGCTCCGCCAAACATTGGGCCAACTTGCCGACCACCCTCCATGTAGTATTCGTTTGGCTTCGCCAAACGCGATGGAGTCAGCTTCGCCGGCCACCTCCCATGTAGTACTCGTTTGGCTTCGCCAAACGATTAGACAACTTCCGCCAGCCACCCTCCATGTAAATATTCGTTTGGCTTCGCCAGAAACATTGGGCCAACACTTCGCCGGCCACCCTCCATGTAGTATTCGTCTGGCTTCGCTAAACGAAGGGCCGGCTTCGCCGGCCACCCTCCATGTAGTATTCGTTTGGCTTCGCGAAACGATGGAACCTTCGCCGACCACCTCCCATGTAGTACTCGTTTGGCTTCTCCAAGTGATGGGCCGGCTATCGCCGCACCCTCAATAACAGTATTGGTTGGACTTCATGGAAACGATGGGCCGGCTTCATAATAATCTCATCTTATATTCTTCGTTTGGCTTCGCTAAACATGATGGGCTGCCTTCACCGGCCACCCTCCCATAGTAGTGACCGTTTGGCGTCGCCAAAGCATTAGGTAACTTTGCCGACCACACTCCATGTATGTATTCGTTTGGCTTCTATGCCAAGCACGATGGAGTCAGCAGCTTCGCCACACCCTCCATGTAGTACTCACGGCTTCGCGGCAAACTGTTGAGCCAGCTAGCGGCATGCACCTCCATGTAGTATTCGTTTGGCTTCGCCAAAGCGTTGGAGTAGACCAGCTTCGCCGGCCACCCTCCATGTAGTATTCGTTTGGCTTCGCCAAACGGTGGAGCCAGCTTCGCCGGCCACCCTCTATGTAGTATTGGTTTGGCTTCGGCAAACATTGGAGCCAACCCGTGACCACCCTCCATGCTAGTATTCGTTTTGACTTCGCCAGAGCGATGGGCCGGCCTCGCCCGGCCACCCTCCATGTAGTATTCGTCACGAAGCTACAAGCTAAACGAAGGGCCGGCTTCGCCGGCCACCCACTCCATGTAGTATTCGTTTGGCTCCGCTGAAACGATTGGAGCCAACTTTGCCGACCACCTCATCATGTAGTATTCGTTTGGCTACGCCATAGCGATGGGTCGGCTTCGCCGGCCACCCTCCATGTAGTTACTCGTTTGGCTTCGCCAAACTGTGGGCCAGCTTAGCCGGCCACCCTCCATGTAGTCTATTCGTTTGGCTTCGCCAGAGCAGTGAGACCAACTTCGCCGGCCACCCTCCACTCTCAGTATTCGTTTGGCTTCGCCCAGCTACGATGGGCCAACTTCGCCGGTCACCCCTCCATGTAGTATTGGTTTGGCTTCGTAGGCTGATGAGCCAGCTTCGCCGACCACCTCCATGTAACCATTCGTTTTGACTTCGCCAAACGATGGGCCGCTTCGCCGACCACCCTCCATGTATTATTCGTTTTGGCTCTGCCAAACTTGATAGAGCCAACGCTTCGCCGACCACACCCTCATCATGTAAGTAGTCGTTTGGCTGCCGTAAACGATGGGTCAACTTCGCCGGCCACCGCTTCATGTAGTATTCGTTTGGCTTCGCCAAACATTTAGGCAAGCTTCGCCGGCCACCCTCCATATAGTATTCGTTTGACCTAGGCCCAAACGATGGGTCCAACTTCGCCGGTCACCTCCATGTAGTATTCGTTTTGACTTCGCCAAACGATGGGCCGCTTCACGCCGGCCACCCCTCCATGTAGTATTCGTTTGGCCGTAGGCTGCAGTGGGTCAGCTTCGCCGACCACCCTCCATCATGGTATTCGTTTGACTTCGCCAAACGATGGGCCGAAACTTCGCCGGCCCACCCTCCATGTATTACTCGTTTGGCTAAGCCAGGCGCACTGTGCAAGGCCAGCTTCGCCGGCCACCCTCCATGTAATGTTCGTTTGGCTTCATGGCGCGATGGGCCAACTTCGCCGGCCACCCTCCATGCCAGTATTCGTTTGGCTTCGCTAAACGATGGAGCCAACTTTGCCGGCCACCCTCTCATGTAGTATTGGTTTGGCTTCGCCAAACGATGGAGCCCTTCGCCGACCACCCTCAATAACCAGTATTCGTTTGACTTCGCCAAACGATGAGCCAACTTCGCCGGCCACCCTCCATGCAGTATTCGTCTGACTTTGCTAAACAAAGGGCCGGCTTCGCTGGCCCACCTCAATAACCAGTATTCGTTTTGGCTCCGCCAAACATTGGAGCCAACTTTGCCGACCACCCTCCATGTAGTATTCGTTTGGCTTCGCCAGAAACGCGATGAGTCAGCTTCGCCGGCCACCCTCCATGTAGTACTCGTTTGGCTTCATGGCCAGTAGTAGGGTTTCAACTTCGCCGACCACACCTCCATGTAATATTCGTTTGGCTTCGCCAAACTGGTGATGGGCCAACACTTCGCCGGCCACCCTCCATGTAGTATTCGTCTGGCTTCGCTAAACGAAGGGGCCAGCTTCGCCAGCCACCCTCCATGTAGTATTCGTTTGGCTTCGCCAAACGATGAGCTTTGATGAACTTTCGCCGACCACCCTCCATGTAGTACTCATTTGACTATACTCCAAGTGATGGGCCGGCTTCGCCGGCCACGCCCTCAACCTCTTAGTATTCGACACTTTGACTTACGCCAAACGATGGGCCGGCTTCGCGGCAAATCTCCACTATGAAATATTCGTTTGGCTAAGCTAGTGCTTGATGGGCTAACTTCGCCGGCCATGCCCTCCATCGTAGTATTCGTTTGGCTCCGCCAAACGATGAACCAACTTTGCCGACCACACTCCATGTAGTATTCGTTTGGCTTCACCAAGCGATGGAGTCGACTTCGCCGGCCACCCTCCATGTAACCAATTACTCGTTTGGCTTCATAAGGCTAACATTGGGCTAGCTATGCCACGGCCACCCTCCATGTATTATTCGTTTGGCTTCGCCCAGAGCGATGGAGCCAGCTTCGCCATGACCACCCTCCATGTGGTATTCGTTTGGCTAGCCGGAAACGGTGGGCCAGCACTTCATCAGCCACCACTCCATGTAAGTATTGGTTTGGCTTCGCCAAACTTGGTGGAGCCAGCTTCGCCGACCACCCTCCATGTAGTATTCGTTTGACTTCGCATGTAGGCGATGAGTTGCCAACCTCGCCGGCCACCCTCAATAATAATCTGTATTCGTGTCTGGCCCCGCTGAAACAGAAGGGCCGGCTTCGCCGGCCACCCCCTCCCATGTAGTATTCGTTTGGCTCCGCGGAAACGATGGAGCCAACTTTGCCGACCACCCTCCATGTAGTATTCGTTTGGCTTCATGTAAACGATGGAAGTCAGCTTCGCCAGCCACCCCTCCATGTAGTACTCGTTTGGCTTTAGCCAAATATGTGAGCCAGCTTCGCCGGCCACCCTCCATGTAGTATTCGTTTGGCTTCGCCAGGCTGACATTGACCAACCTTCGCCGGCCACCCTCCCATATAGTATTCGTTTGGCTTCGCCATGGCTGATGGTAGACCCTTTCGCCGGTCACCCGCTCCATGTAGTATTGGTTTGGCTTCGCGCCAGGCTGCAGTGAGGCCAACTTCGCCGACCACCCTCCATGTAGTATTCGTTTGACTTCATGGAAGAGCGATGGGCCGGCACTTCGGCGGCCACCCTCCCTGTAGTATTCGTTTGGCTCTGCCAAACGATGGAGCCAGCTTTGCCGGAGCCACCCTCCATATGTAATCGTCGTTTGGCTTCGCCAAAGCGATGGAGTCAGCTTCGCCGACCTTACCCGCTTCTCGTAACAATCTTCGTTTGACCCGCCCAGAGCTTGATGGAGCCAACTTCGCCAGCCACCCTCCATATAGTATTCGTTTGGCTTCGCCAGAACATCTGTTAGACCAACTTCGCCAGTCACCCTCCATGTAGTATTCGTTTGGCTTCAGCCAAACGATGGGCCGCTTTGCCGACCACCCTCAATGTAGTAGTCGTTTGGCTTCGTAGCGATGGGCCAACACGCCGACCACCCTCAATGTGGTAATTTGGCCATGAAAGCGATGAGTCGCTTCGCCGGCCACCGCTTCATATAGTATTCGTTTGGCTTCGCCAAACAGTGAACCAACTTAGCCGGACTTCCCTCCATATAGTATTCGTTTTGGCTTCGCCCAGGCTGATGGGTTTAACTTCGCCGAGTCACCCTCCATGTAGTATTGGTTTGGCTTCTATGCTTAACAGATGATAGGCCAGCTTCGCGGGACCACCCTCCCATGTAGTATTCGTTTGGCCCCGCCCAAACGATGGGCCGGCTTCGCCAGCCACCCTCCATGTAATTATTCGTTTGGCTCTGCCAAAGCATTGGAGCCAACTTTGCCGACCACCTCCATGTAGTAGTCGTTTTGGCTTCGCCAAACGCGGTAAGACCGGCTTCGCCGGCCACCCTTCTCATGTAGTATTCGTTTGGCTTTGCCAGAAGCATTAGGTCGACGTTTCGCCGGCCACCCTTCATGTAGTCTTATTCACGTTTGGCTTTTTGCCAAGCGACGAGAGCCAACTTCGCCCGGCCACCCTTCACGTAGTATTCGTTCGGCTTCGCCCGAAACATGATGGGCCGGCTTCGCCGGCCCACCCTCCATGTAGTATTGGTTTTGGCTTCGCCAGGCGTGATGAGCCAGCTCCGCCGACCACCCTCCTATATAGTATTCGTTTGAAGCTTCGCCAAACGATGGAGCCGGTAAACTTCGCCGGCCACACTCCCACATCGTAGTATTCGTTTGGCTCCGCCAAACGGTGGAGCCAGCTTCGCCGGCCACCCTCCATCTCAGTATTCGTTTGGCTTCGCATGAGGCTATTAGGCCAGCTTCGCCGGCTACCCTCCCATGTCGTATTCGTTTGGCCCCACCGTAAACAGTTGGAGCCAACTAAGCCGGCCACCCTCCATGTAGTATTCGTTTGAGAAAGCTGCGAAAGGCACGATGACCAGCTTATCGCCGGTCACCCTCCATGTAGTATTGGTTTGGCTTCGCCAAAGCTTGATGGGCCAGCTTCGCCGAGCCACCCCTACCATGTGGTATTCGTTTGAGCTTCATGCCAAACGATGGGCCAAAACTTCGCCGGCCACCCACTCCATGTAGTATTCGTTTGGCTCTGCCTTGAAACGATGGAGCCAACTTTGCCGACCACCCTCCATGTAGTAGTCGTTTTGGCTACCGCCAAGCGATGGGTCAGCTTCGCCGACTACACCCTTCATGTAATATTCGTTTGGCTTCGCCAAACTGATGAGCCAACTTCGCCGGCCACCCTCCATACTGTAGTATTCGTTTGGCTTCGCCAAACACGATGGGCCAGCACTTCGCCGGTCACCCTACATGTAGTATTCGTTTGACTTCGCCAGAGCGATGGGCCGGCTTCGCCGGCCACCCTCCATGTAGTATTCGTTTGGCTCTGTAGACGCGATGGGCCAACTTTTGCCGACCACCCTCCATGTAGTGATCGTTTGGCTAAGCCGAAGCGATTGAGTCAGCTTCGCCGGCCACCCTTCATGTATAGTCTTCGTTTGGCTTTGGCAGAACGATGGGCCAGCTTCGCCACCGGCCACCCGCTCCATATAGTATTCGTTTGGCTTCGCCAAACTTGATAGAGCCAACTTCGCCGGTCACCCTTCGTAACGAAGTATTGGACTTTGGCTTGCCATGGCTGTTGGAGCCAACTTCGCCGACCACCCTCCATGTAGTATTCGTTTGACTTCCGCCAAACTTGATGGGCCCGGCTTCGCCGGCCACACTCCATGCAACCAGTATTCGTTTGGCTGCCTGTAGGCGATGGGCCAACTTGCCCGACCACCCTCCATGTAGTAGTCGTTTGGCTACACGCCAAGCGATGGAGTCGCTTCGCCGATACACCCCTCCATATAGTATTCGTTTGGCTCTGCCAAACGATGGGCCAACTTTGCCGACCACCCTCCCATGTAGTGGTCGTTTGGCTCTGCCAAACGATGGGCCAACTTTGCCGACCACCCTCAATCGTAGTAGTCGTTTGGCTTCATGGCGAACGTGTAGGTCGGCTTCGCCGGCCACCCCCTTCATGTAGTATTCGTTTGGCTTCATGAAGCAGTGGAGCCAACTTCTCGCCGGCCACCCTCCCATATGGTATTCGTTTGGCTTCGCCAGGCAACGATGGAGCCAGCTTTTCGCCGGTCACCCTCCCATGTAGTATTGGTTTGGCTTCCGCCAGTGGCTGATGCAGGCCAGCTACGCCCGACCACCCTCCATGTAGTATTCGTTTGAACTTCGCCAGAGCGATGGGCCGGCTTCGCCGGCCCACACTCCAGCTCTGGTATTCGTTTGGCTCTGCCAAACATTAGACCAACTTTGCCGACCACCCTCCATGTAGTAATCGTTTGGCTTCGCCAAACGCGATGGGTCGAACTTCATGCCGGCCACCCTCCATGTAGTATTCGTTTGACTTCTACCTTGAAACGATGGGCCAGCTTCGCTGTAAAGCCACCCTCCATATGTATTCGTTTGGCTCTGCCAAACGATGGAGCCAACTTTGCCGACCACCCTCAATATAGTAGTCGTTTGGCTTCGCCAGAAGCGATGCGAGTCGCTTCGCCGGCCACCCTTCATGTAGTATTCGTTTTGGCTAAGCCAAACGCGATGGAGCCAACTTCATGGCCACCCTCCATATATTATTCGTTTGGCTTCGCCAAACTGATGGGACAACTTCGCCGGTCACCCTCCATGTAGTGTTGGTTTGGCTTCGCCAAACGATGGTTAGACCAGCTTCGCCGACCACCCTCAACGCAGTATTCGTTTGACTTCGCCCAAACGATGAGGCCGGCTTCGCCGGCCACCCCTCCCATGTAGTATTCGTTTGAAACTCTGCCAAACAGTGACCAGCGCTTTGCCGACCACCCTCCATGTAGTAGTCGTTTGGCTTCGCCAAGCGATGGGCCGGCTTCGCCGGCCACCCTTCATCTTAGTATTCGTTTGGCTTTGCCAACGGCGATGGAGTCGGCTTTGCCGGCCACCGCTTCATGTAGTATTCGTTTGGCACCTTGCCAAGCGACGAGCCAGCTTCGCCGGCCACACCCTTCCACGTAGTGTATTCGTTTGGCTTCGCCAAACGATGGAGCCGGCTTCGCCGACCACCTCTGCATCTGGTGTTGGTTTGGCTTCCACATGAAACTGATGGGCCAGCTTCGCCGACCACCCTCAATGTAGTATTCGTTTGACTTCGCCAAACAGTGGTACCGGCTTCGCCGGCCCACCCTCCATGTATTCGTTTGGCTCCGCAAACAGTGGGCCGGCTTCTTGGCCACCCTCCATATAGTATTCGTTTGGCTTCTACGCCAAACAATGAGCCAGCTTTCGCCGGCCACCCTCCATCTTAGTATTCGTTTGGCTTCTGGCGAGGCTTGATGAGCCAACTTCGCCGGCCACCTCCCATATAGTATTCGTTTGGCTTCGCCAGGCTGATGATAACTTCGCCGGTCACCCTCCATGTAGTATTGGTTTGGCTTCGCCAAACGATGAGCCAACTTCGCCGACCACCCTCCATGTAGTATTCGTTTGACTTCGCCAAACGATGGGCCGGCTTCATCGGCCACCCTCCATCAGTATTCGTTTGGCTTCGCCAAACGATGGGC